>JADWOT020000002.1:13663222-13962919 GCA_036345935.2 Taenia hydatigena | reverse complement strand
CTGAGATCTAGCAACTAGCTTAGTTCAGAGCTCATTTCAAATCTGTCCGGTGAATTTTAGGTTGCAGATCAGATTTCGAATAAACGGGAAGACTAGACCAACTTCTTCGCAAACACCGCAGCCACCGCCACAACCCCACTGTGGGTCAGATTTATTCACTCTTCCTCCGAACCTCCAGTATAGTGCCTCTATCAATAATGCTGGCAATGAATTATGCCAAGTAAAGGCATAGAATTGGCTAGGAGATAGGGCCTCTAGTGTTATTGTCAACCGTGGGGCTGGTGGATGTCATGACATGTGCACCGTGTGAAAGTCAACTGTACACACTTGTTCAAGCCACTCACCCATCCGGCGGAAATGGTGACGGTGGTGGTGAAGAGAATTCACTAGATGTGTGGATTATTCAAAAAGGGAGCACCTGACGCCTCTGTTTGAATGCTCCTCTCAGACGTGAGGCGACCACAGAATGCGGCTTTCTGGCCGAAACTGTTGTCGTCGATTTTCGATGTGAGAAAAGCAAACTCTAACCCCCGCTCTGAATTCAATGAACTACTAACAAATTATTATTGCCCTACTTAGTTACTTTATTAGTTCGACGGGTATGAAGACCAAAGATGAGGAGACTCATCTCGTGTCCTCCGCACTCTTATCTGTCTCATTTATGTGAGGCAGAAGCCACTCAAATTAGACCATCGCAGTCCATCAACCTCATCAACTGCCTCTTTCCCCTCAAGAGTTCACATGCCAATGCCTATGCGTTCAGTTAGTACATCAAGACACTACACTACGATTTTTTATGAAAAAATGCCTACCAAATGCCAATGCGCTTATTATGAGGTTATCCACTACCTCATCATCTACGATGTTTTTTGGCAATTCTAGAGTCCTTTTTATGAAGAAGGCAACGCATGCTGGTAATGCTATACTGGAAAATGCTATGAAAAGAAATTTCGAAGTTACCCCTGCAATAACATATCCGAATTTCCTCGAGCATCGCGTAACCGAGGACAACTAACATCGCTTCAGATATCAGTTCAACACTTATGTTCTTGAAATGTACCTTGTAGGTGAAAGACGAGAGGATAATTGAAAATTTGGTTGCAACGAATGCGGTCGCTCGCTGGTGTGCGAGATTAACCCGTCTTAACTGCTTCGTCTTTGCTAACACACATCATCCATGCACTTACAATAAAGACGTCAACAAACGTTCAACCTTCTCATAGCAGATGTTTTGAAGAGGAAGAGGGGGAAAAAGGGCTTGCGTGCAAACGGATTCTAACAAAGACTGAACCGTAGCGCTCTCTTCTTAACTCCAGTCCCTTTGCTCCTACCCAAAGTCGAAAGTGGAAGCAATCTTGCCACATTCAGTCTTGCGACACAGCTGTGCAGGAAGATCTGCATGACTGAAAGGGAGAAAGTAGTGCAAGATTGGATCCAAGAAAACAGCCTATGGCACCGCATTATCGCACTCTAGCTCCTGAATAGGCCAGTGCTCTCAAGTTTTGAGGACAATGGAGAAGGCAACGTCTTTATCCATTTTGAATGGGCTGTTCCGAAAATGAATAATAGATAACCTTTTGATAATGACCACAGCATTACTTCCGCTAGTGTTTTTCAGGAACCATTTCCATTTCTATTCAAATTCAAGCACTCAAGTGGACATTTTTATAGACGGGTATGATGAAGTAAAATAACCTCTTACAACTAGCTGATGCCCCTCCTAACCTATCCTTTGATAAAGCAGCAGGTAATAAGTTAAGGAAACATAATGCGCGCAGTGGCAGAAATGCAAATATGCATAGCAAATCAGCTGTGAGGTTGAATTCTCAGGCATTATAGGGATGGGTCAAACACTTCCCACGAAATGAGTTTAAGGCGATCTGATTATACGTGATCGAGGTAGAATGAAAGAACGACTCCGCAAAATGAACATTGCTTCTAACGAATACATAAGTATATCAAACTGATTGAAGGGCCAAACTCAAGGTGATAGGCGTAGAATTCATCAGGACATTTTTGAAATCGCATCGGTAAAGTAATAGAACCGACCGCGTTTATTTGTCTGGATGTGTCCAATTTTTTTGCTCGGAATTCATAAAACATTATGCATCCACTTTATTGTTACGATTCCAATTGTCACAACCTGGTGAGGAACGAGTTTCACGTTCATGTGAATAAACAATCAAGTAGTTGTGACGAGGAGCGTAGAAACAGCCCTTCGTGAAACTGCATCACTTAGAGGGAATCAAAACATTAAAACATGAAGGCGCTCAACCAGGTAAATTTGCAGCCCCGTTGAGCAGCAAAACCAGCTGAAGAAGGCCGAGTCACAATGCTGAGCACCATTAGTAAAGGAGACGGCTTTGGAGGGAAGTGGATGAAGGCCCTTTTTCCTTACTATATATGGGAAGCTACTTTCATCCTCATCTTCTTCATCAAAGCTAATCTCAGCACCATTATTGCCATCGTTGCACTCATTCAAGCCGCACACATTATCTTATGTTTCCGCATTTTTAATAATTGAACCTTCCTCTCCTTCCCTTGCCATCTCTACATATTTGCTTTTAGTTAATAAAGCCACATAAATATGAGCCAACGATAAGTTCTATTAAATGCAACTATTGTTAAAAATAGGCGGTGCCATGAGGTAGTCCACGTTATCCGCCCAAAACCTCATAGCAAAGTCAAACATCTTTGGAGCAAAAGTCGTCCCGCGTAACGAGAGTAGTCGCCTCTATGATCTGCCTCATCCGCAACGCACAACTCCTCACCTTGTCAATAACCATCCACTTCGACAAGGTACGACCCCACAAAGGTGGTCTGCTGGATGGATGGAAGGATGAGGACTGCGAAATAATGGGAGAAAGAAAATCACCTGACGAAATGCTTAGTGGCGACCGGTTGGAGTTGATGCTCGAAAGGAGGAGGTGGAGGAGGCTATGCAATACTTATGTTTCTTGGAACGGATCCACTTGGCGAGAAGTGAGAAAATAAACTGAGCCTCGTGATAGGAAAGGCTGGTACTTCCGACGCTAGGAGAACCAGTTAACATAAGAACTGCCTTGATTCCCTTCTACATGAGATGCTGACCATATCGTATAACAAAGGTTTTACTCGCGTCAGAGTTAGCAGCAGGGATGAGGAGGCAGATGGCAATGTTACGGTTTATGCAAACATGTCTGTAAAGATGCGTCTAACAAAGCACTGAATTGGAGCAAAGCATTGGAAAATTAAATCTAGTATTGGAGTTGACATTGCGAATCATGCGTTTTCGTCTACATTGCAGGCGAGATTATAGATGAAAACTGCATTAGGTACAACATTTTAAGTCGAATTTGTGAATTTTCTGAACAACATAACCTTTCTTTCGGTATATTTCCGGAATGAAAAGTAGTCATTTCAGGCATATTCTAGGTAGGTTGTTAAATCATTGAGTGAGAGTTGACTTTAGGAAGAAAGGTTACGCATAATTATGCAGATTTGATATTGCTTTAAAAGGCATTTGCCTTTAAATCGATCTCTTCACCTGCAAGTTATTTAAGCTGAAGCGCGAGGCTGTCTGGAGGACTGAGTTGCCCTCCGCATCTGGGTTTTATAAGCTGAAGAGGAGGAAGAGTAGCGTACGTTTTCTTATCATTTTAAAAATTGGCTTAGATCCAGGCAAGGTAACTGAGCTTTACGATGTCTTTGTCGTTTACTTGATTCGATCATTTCTTAGGACGTAAAAGAAGAGGTGATTTGCTAAGACGTGGTTAAGATCGTTAAAATACCTGCTAGAGATATTGGCATCGAGCCAAAATTGCCAGTTGTTCTGAATAAACGGAAGAAGAGGAAGTGAAATCACAACAAAGCAAGTAAATTGATCAGGATCTGAAATATCCTGATTTGTCTGATGGGAAATTGTTAAACCCTCTATGTCTTCTTTCCAAGCCATAAACAGCAGCCGCAAGCTGGGTCCGGAGATAATGGAATCAAAGGGAATTTTTTCTCTCCATGAGCCACCTATTGCGGGTGGCAAGGCCGTTAATGCGCTTGCTATGGGGGAGATTGCAATGCGGATTATTCTCGGTGAGGTGTCGTTCATGAACTTCCTGGAGTAGTTATGCAGCAGTTTTTGGCCTAAAACCAATGCGTACTTCGTGTGGGATGTACGATGGAGCTTTAAATGTACTTATTTTGTTTAAATGATGGGTGGGTTGAATGCTGAAGAAGAAATGCAGTTTAAAATATGATGTGGGCATTATTCGAACAACAGGTCGGTGGGCGTGTAACGGCTTGTGTACTTTGTTCCTTGCACCAGGACCCGGAATAATGTCCACGTCGTATCGAAAGTGAAGTTCGTTTCCAGCAATCAACACGTCCGTCATTTGAATGAGAAAATACAATCAAGGTTCCATCCTACATCTTAACATGGTAGTCACTACAACCGAAGATCAGAACTGGTAGACACCTGCTCTAGGAAGTGCATTTACGACCCTGTCGCCCACAATGGACGGCAAATGAAAGGAAGACACCCCTTACGATTTTACCAGCTCAGGAGTCAGCTGGTGGTCGACCTCTTTCGACACTGAGCTTAACTTACCAATTCGCGTGCTGAGGACTGTCACATTTGATGGAGAGCTGGCACCCGAGGCAATCGTTCGCCATTATCATCGCTTAATACTGAGTCTCTACAATTCGCGGGATCTGAGGTTTTTTAATGACATTAATTGTTTGGAGATGCTCCGTAAGGTGGGCAGATGAGATTGAAAAGCATCACTTCTACTCTCTTCTCTTGTTTAGTTTCTAGCAGGGGTTGAGTGGCTGATTGCTATTTAACCTGATGGTGTAATGATCTGCGGCCTCCGTAGAGGCAATGCAAATGATAAGGTGAGTGGTTTGATTTTGTAGTGCTTAGCTTCCTCAACCTTGGATGCAGGTGGCCAGGGATTCCTTCGGTGTTGGGGTGATTATCTCTTCTGTGGATCATGGCTACTCTGTACTTAACAGCAAAGCAGAGGAAACAAAGTGCGGTATGAAGAGTAAAGAAGGAGAAGGGTAGAGTGGAGTGTGGCGATGAGGCTGAAGTAAACGTGGTGGAGACTGTTCTGAACAGTGACATCCGATGATTAGATGTGATGTGGTCTTGAAGAGCTGCAGCTTTCGTGGGTTTGTGATTTGGGACTTGGGTATGGCGGATTTGCGCATTATGAGGTAAATTTGTCAGATTTTGACATCGAACATGAAGGAAGGCTACTTTAAAGTAATGCATGGGCTTGATTTGAATGGCCTTACCATGGTTGTTACCACAGTGTCCGCAATGGTGGGTGACATTCGCGCGCCGTTGGGATCGTCAACACATGACTGCGATTGGCGAGGCGTGGGGGAAGGGTGGAAGAGGCCAGCCAGATCTCTCGACGTTAACATTATCGCTTTGCTGCGACCCAAAATAGACGTGACTTGACCTTAAAAGCGAGCTAAGTCGATATGCAGGGTATTACGGCGGCAAAGTTCTACCTACACAATCACTCTCATCCATATAACGCCATTTGACCTCGAAATTTGTCCTTAAAATGTGTATCTTTGGTGCAGCGAACCCGATCTAGATCTAGACTTGAGCCCTAAAATCAGTACTGGTGCTGTTATGGGAGGCAAACTCATCGCAATGCTGGATAGAGTTGCCTGGTTGGCTAAAGCATCGTCAATTAATGGTGATGGATATCTACCTGCTTGAAGCCGCCACCAGACTTGCGGTAGTCCTCCTAGCCTGGAGAGTTGCGTTCGGCAAACATGCTTCTCGTCACTGAACCGGCATTACACCTCTCCGATGTGAAAGTGGACTGTCTAAACGAGCATCATCCCATCACTCCGCTCACCTAGGAGGAATCCTTTCTGCCAAGGAGGAGGAAAGGAGGCGAAGGAGACGAGGCCACCGCACCACGTGTTGTCTCGAATACATACAGGCCTCTGTGAAATTTGGATCTACACAAATTAGCGAGAAACCATGTAAGGGTCAGCACGATGCACGTAATAAGCAATCGATACAAAACAAAGCGACAGAGCTTACTTTGAAGTCCATTCCTGTGATTGTGGAACACACGATGTATGGGTGGATTTCGGAATCAGCGAAAACCTTTTTGTAATCTCTCCGAAGTAGATCCCAAAGCGAAAGACCTAAAATTGATGAGTTATTTCATATGCCTGTGGCGAACATGATGAACCTGCAGTTTACGAAAATAAACACGAAGCAATGCATTTTCAACGCTCGAACCCGCAAATTTAACATTAATGCCCAGGGTTTCTAGAAAATTTTAGGAGCAAACAAATTAGGAGAGAAGAATGAAAACCAAAGTAACAGACATTAAGACCAAATGCTACTTTTAGCGCATAAGTTCGCCAGTATCAATGTTTGGGATGAAGGTTTCGCTATTCACACTTGCACAAAGAGCTTGATGAAAAATAACCCAGGAAATCATGCAGAGGTGAACAGAGCAACGACCTGTTGGCACCATACCACAACTCGTTAGCCTGATATAAAAGTACAATAGATGACTACCATCGATACAAAACTTGGCCTCCATGATCCCCCTGTAGACGGCTGCCCTCAGGGTGCAAGGCCGTTCCAGCGAAGGTTTCCAACTTTTTCACAACCTCCACGTCTTTCTCAGTTGCCTTCTGAATCTCTACTGCCTGTTGCGACAGTCCGTCAGTGTCAATCAGTATTGCACCTACAAGAGTTTTGTGTGGCATCAGAATACCAACCATACAATAGTCGACAAAGCTCTGGCGGTGTCGACGTCTGCGGAAGAGTTCGCGAACTAGAAAGGAAGAACAGGAACCGGCTTCCTCAACCAGAAAGAAGTTGCTTGTCTCTGGTTTATGATAACTTGACAGAAGGGGGTGATGGTCAATAATCTCAGCAACGGGACAGAAGTTAAAGGCGTTGCTCGGTTCTTTCTAAAAATGATCAACCGAAATGACAGATAAATCTTTTACGCATTCCGGGTTCAACAACCAGTCCAAGCTGCCAGCGTAAAACAGATTTTCCTTGTCAATCTGACAGCTTCTCAACCAGAACGTAGCTTCGGTTCGCGGATCGAGATCGGATTCAGGCATGTTACAGTAAGGGATGTAGATAACTTCAGCATTCAGATTCTCCTTAAGTAGAAAACAAGAATAAAACCTTAAAAAACAAATATATCTTCGGCTTTATATAGGCGTAACTGATTGCGCAAGCGATGCTATCCAGGTCACAACTCTCGTTGCCTGTAACTACCACAAACTTCAACCTATGGATCGGTTTCTACACCTGTAAGGACAACTTTAGCGCCACAAAACTTACTAAGAGGGAATGAAGATTTTTTAAAAAAGCACTAAGCATTCTATTTGCCACACCGGTACGTTAACACCAAAGAATACCAACTTGAAGTAAAAAATGTGTAAGAATAAGTATTATTAAAATACACGTACGGAAATCCGTGTCAATTAGTACTCTATTTTTGCTAAAGGAATAATTTCCCCAAGGGCGAGCAAAGGGCGAAATGGCGGTAGTTCCCGAAAGTGCTGGATTAAAGCGGCTCAAGAATATAAATGCCCAATGTTGCGTAAGCACAAACACAAATAGCATTTGTCAATGTTGACAAAAAGTTTCAAACAATTAGCAAAACCAGTGAACAATACTGTCGGTGTTTAATGCTGAGGATATGATTGGGATCGTGAAAAACAACAGATTATTCCATCTTCAAGTACAATAAAAGGGTATTAGAACGTACGCAGACAACGCAATGCATCGCCCTACCTCTCTCTGAAATGTCACCACATGAGCAAGTATGGCGACTATGAACAAATGGGTCGATAGCTGGAGGAAAATTTCAGGAGTCAAAAACACTAACAGCATTGAAATGAGAATGGAGACTACATCCATTAGTAACGACTAAAGGATTAATATTTATAAAACATTCTGACGCTTAGGTTGCTTTAAATGCACATTTTAATTGAGAGACGGGAAAGAAACTCGAAGCTCAAACCTCAGGAGAACTCCGATTTCTCCAGAGGGAGCTCAAGCCCACCATTTCGTTCGTTTTGAGACTAAACCTTTTCTTACTAATCTAAATAATAAAGTTGTTAGGGAACAACTAGTCTGGTTATTCTAAGGATAGTTGTAAGGAAGAGGAGGCGAAAGAGGAAAATGCTACAATTTTCGGCCTATGGACTAATTAATAAAACAACATTAATAAATTAACAAGACGGACTACTGAGTTAGAAACTCAAAGGGAGAAACTGAACTAAAACAAACCTTTACAAATTTTTGCAGAATGTGCGATTCTTATAGAGATCACATTTCTTATTTAATGAGCCATAAGGAGAGAAAAACACTGGTAAATAACAAAGCCTCATCATAATGAATATCCACCCATTGACGTGGCCCTTACGGTCAAAAGTGGCCTCAGCTCTTCCGTATAGCAGTAGCAGTTTCTCCCATATTGTCATGCGCTGGCTGTTTAATCGCCATTGAATGTAGCTGTAGCGTTCCGAGGCTCCCTCGAAGGCAAAAGAAGGCAGAATGCTGGGGTAGAATATATATATTCAGCGGACAGAGGGAAATAGACTGCTGGAATGGCCCGGAGGCCAGCCCACGCATCTAGGGCAGTACGGCCACCTCTGTGACCTTGACCGAAACCGGTAGTTCCAACAAACAAAGTACTACAGTAGCGTCTGGAGGCTCCCTTGGAGGCATAGAAAGGCAAAATACCACTGCGGAATACGCATATTCAACAAAGAGAGGGAATGAGCCGCTGGCGTGGACCTAAGGCTGGCCTACACGGCTAGGGCAATATAGCCATCCATATGACCCTGACCGAAACCAGCAGTCCAAGCAAACAAAGCATTACAGACACACAATCAGCATAGCTTTAAGTCTAGAAAGCTTTATATTTATGTGCAATAAGACCCACGACTTTTCGACAGATAAATCATAGTGTTTATCTAGACATCGCCCTTTCCCAAGATGTAATCACAAGTGGAACTACCAAAACAATAACATGTGCTTTGCATACAAATACTAAGTATTAGGAATGTCTTAAGTAATTTAAAAGTAGTTTGCTTCAAATCAGCAAGGCGTTTGTTTTACTGCATAGTGCTGCAGTGTATCTCCGTCAGTCCACTTGCAGGTATTGCTTGTCGGTGCAGGATTTGTGGGCTTGCAATGTTTTCAAATTCTTGGCTGATAATGGGGTTGTTTTAAATGCGAGCCTTTTATATCAAGCTTACTATGGGTGTTTGTTTTCTTCTCCAATTGTTTTTTTTGAAGCCGCCTGTTTTTCCATTGGTGTCAGAACGTACCACGATTGAGGTTTAGTGGGTCGCTATCGCGGAATTTACAGTATTGCTGAAGGGCCGCTTTTTTCTAATAGCTTTTAACGCTTTTGCGCCAAAGCGTTGAATTCCAATTGTTTACTGTCTAGACATGTTGGCCAAAGGAGATGTGTGTATCCTTCAAAGGCTCGATGCGCCTCATGAATTTGGCGTCGTAGAAAATGTTGATAATGACAGGAATCTAGTACTTATCGCCCTTCCAGACAGTAATATTGATAGCCGCTGGGTGAAAAATAACCGTGTCATGAAACTCGGAAGTGTCAAAGGTGATACAATTTTTCGATGCCTAGATGTAAGTTTTGAAAACTTTTTCAGAAGTAAGCGCAATCTGACCAAAGAAAACACTTGTTCTGAGTAATTGTTGTATTACCACTTCAGAAATTGAACGAAAGTTATGCAAAAATGCAATTAGAAACTGCCAAAATGTTGAGGGACAAAGTGGACGACGTGAGTTCTGATGATTCCGCTGTTATTACTATCTTGATTTGACCCACCTAAATTTATAAATCTGCTCTTTTTTAGCTCGTTCTCCATCAAACTCTTCCTGACGCTGATCGCCTCTCTGACGAGGACGAGGATCTGTACGTTTTCGCTTTGTTGCGCGGTGCAGGTGTTTCTTTTTTCTGGCGTGCGTTAGATAAGCTCTCGACTTATTGTTTACAGGTGTAAAAGAATGAAGAAGCTGAGCACCTCCACCGGGGATCAGGACCAGGTCGAGGTATGTACTTCCCTTCCGACAGGAATCCTTTACTTCTGTTTTGACTCAAATCGTTAGCTCAATGCTGCCGTATTTGTATTGCTTTTCTTTGTCAGGATGATTAAATCTGACTTGTTTTGTTAAGCCACACTGCCTACTTTATTTGATGCGTTTCAAAAGTCTGCTTGCGTCTTTCTGTTTTGAATTCAAGCTTTGGAGGAAGCGAACAGATACGCATCCTCGTGAGTGGCAGGTTGGCGACATATGTGTGTGTCGATGGTGCGAGGACAACAAGTGGTACTTTGCCAAAATAATTGATATTACTGAGGAGACTGGGTATTGTGATGTACAATTTCTCTATTATGATGACGAGCAATATTTCATCCGTCTTGACCGCATACATCGAGTTGATGCTTCGTCCTGGAAGTGGGTGGAGGATGAAGACAACGCTTTTGTTGCTCAGGAGCTGTTCAACGATGGAGGAATTAAGTCACCCCCAAGGTATGTCCTTCTTTGGTACTGCCCTTTTCGTATTCATCGTGGAATAATGATATGATTCTTAAGTTTTAGAGAGCCACAGGCGAGTTCGTCTGTCGCAAATCCAGAGGAGAAGGTAAGGAAAGTAGATAGAATTTGTGCAGCGCTTGGTTGATTGAATGTGGACTGTTTTTGCGTTGCAGAGGGCTGCGCGACTGAGGAAACCTTATGCTGGTGATATTTGCGTTTGTCACTGGAGTGGCGACACGTACTTTTACTTCGTAAAGATCGTCGCTATGGACATTACTGAGCAAATATATAAAGTCAGGTTCCTACATCGCAGACACCATGAATGCTATGTGCCTTTTGAGAATATTTATCCCTATTACTCAGATGAGGCCGACATGGTTGCTTGCAGTCGAAATGAGAAACGCATGCGAAGAGAAATAAGGAAACAAATGTACGTTTGTGTAACGCTTGAGTCAAAATAATGAGCAAGGTTTGGTGGTGGGCGTATGTTTGCACCCTCGATGTTGGTAGATTGCTCGGTTTGTTGGTATTCCCAAGGCGATCATGCGACTTGATTCGCCGAAGTGAATTGGCACTGCTTGGCACGCTTTGTGTTAGTTTGATTTTAGACTTGAAATGCGTTTGCATTTTAGGAGCCTCCCAGGAGCGGTACCTGAGCTAGGTGTGCAGTCGGGAAAACTGGATATGAAGAACAGGAAAGGCCAAAGCAAGAGGGGTTCGCGGGGCGATGAATGGAGCGGTGGTCTCGTCTTGTCGCGGTTTTGGCGCACCTTGCTCCTTGAAACGTATGGTAATGACAAGAAGGCCATCCGCAAACTCCTCAACTCGTGGTATATGTGTGGCTACCAAACTGGCTACGCGATGGTGCGTGTCTTTGATTTTTATCGTATAGGAATATTGCTTCGTTTTGCAGAGCACTGTTTTGTTTTTAGGCGCATAAAATTGGGAGGAGTGAAGGCGCCTAGGGCTTGTGCTTGGCGATATCCCTCACCTTCTGCATCTTGACCGCATCGTTGTATGACAGATCTCACATGGCTACCCACTTTTCTACTTGTCGTAATAGCTATGATGGAATGGGTGGTGTGCATTTAATGGTACCTCCCTATCTGATCGGTGTTATCATTTGCACTTTATCAGATGTTTATTGAATGTATCGGTGGATGTGATACAATGAATATGTTGAGTGAATCGATAATCAAAGATGGGTCTAACATTCCTGGAATGGGAGGGAGCAGTGATGGTTGCGTTAAAATTTATTAGCAAGGTCTCGGTACCTAATTGATTGCTGACCTCGAGTTCGGTTGGTGGTTATCGGTGAGGTTGATCTAATGTTGGAAACGTGCAGAAACTCAAAACCTAGTAACTTATCAAATCGTGCTTCCTTGCCAAGTGCGAACGAAGGCAGCGGGGCGTATGCACCTGTGCTCAAAGGCGTCGAAATGTACGCAAGTGGTGTAGTCATTGAGTCAGGTAATCAACCCTCATTCGGTAGAACACTTTGGAAGTCGCCTTTCCCGTAGGTGACTTCCAACTGGGTCATTCTGCTTACGGTGTAGCGGAAGAGTTATCCTCACTATTGTGGGCGAAACGTTTATCCAAGTGGGTCGGTAAAGGGAAGTGTGAGTGATTGAGTTTCAATGTTGGACGAGTGAATTAACCGCTGATCTTAGTTTTTTGCCTTGTTAAGGTGCTTAATGCTGTGCTTTTCTCAATTTATCGTGGATTCAGTGCAGCCCTTCCTTACTATGACTTCGGAATGGTGGCAGTGAACAAGTGGCGGCTTTTAACCCCTCTTATTGCAGTGCCGATGCTGTTATGGCTATCCTAGTGAACATTCTGGACGTAAAGCACCCAAGCCTAGGGCATGACAGTACAAAGACAGTTTTTCCTATTGGGTCACCCAAAAGTCTCAGTAAAGAAAAGTAATGCCCGCTTGGTACCAAGGGAGGCAGACTACCCAAGAATGCTCACTGGCCCTGATAAGGCTCTCTGCACTCTGCCTGTCCAGGAGCTACTTACATACTGAAAAACGAATGCATTTTCGTCGACCAAAAATCTTTTGTCGTATTTTACATGCTCAAGTTTTCCTCTTTTGCTTGAAAGTTTTCCGCATTGTTGAACCAATGCCCATGTCAGGAATGTTGAACGAATACTATGCGATGGTTGGTGCAGAGAAATCGCACAAGCTACCCTTCCTTTGTAAGTTTATTCAGTTCTATTTCATTAATGCAATTAGCAAGCGAAACTCGGATCCAAAAAAATGAGGCAAATAGAAGCTGGACTGTCGAATGTTGTGAGCGTCTGGGTTCGCCCGAGGTTCCCAACTGGATGAGTGATAGATGCGGTGTTTAGAGCGGTTGTTTTCCCTGACCTGCGTAAAGTGTGGGCAAAGGAGGTAGAGTCAGCGCGTACGTGCCTGGTGGCCATGCAGCTGCCAGTGGGGTGGAATGGATTAGCCTCTCATTTGCACCTCCGTGGTTTCAATTTGCTGCATTTACCAGAGGAGACAGCACATTTTCGCCACACGTGGATCGGTGAAGTAGGGCTGAGTGAGAGCACGAATCCCTGCTTACTTTCACTGCATGTGCCACCTCCTATGGGTGTGTGTGCATGCGTTGGCTGTCAAGATTACTATGCGTGTGTTGCACCAAAGAGAGTTTTGTCAACTCTTTCGAACAGTTCAGATTGACTAAATTGCCTCCTCAAACCGATTGGATCTTACGAGGAACTCTACTCACTCATTACTTTGCAGTTTGTACCGGCGTTTTCGAATTATCAAACAATCGAGGCGTACGCTTTCTTGGATTCTTGTAGGACAGCTCATTTGGACTTATCATTCCATTTACAGCGAATTGCAAGTTCGCGTCGATCCTGACAATTGAATGATTTGTATCTTTAATCAAGTATTTTAAATCGCCCAAGGGTGCTTATTCACAATAGCTGGCTCTAAATGTGCTACTTTACTTGCTATTTTAACGTGAGGTTCTATTTATGAGTCATAATGACCTCCGCCATTGTGCAGCCGCAAGCCATGCTCGAAAAAGTAGCATTCAGACAGGATTCGAGTAGCTACATTGGCAGCAGGCACTGACATTTAATTCTAAAGAACAATTACACTCGTGGCTACTAAATTGGCTACGCAAAGATGGGCGTCTCCTGGAACGCTTTTTGTGTAGCAATGTTCTAATTTGTGGGCCCTGAAAAATGTGGGAGAGGTAAAAGGGATTAGCACTTGTGCTCAGCTGTATTCGTCGCCTTCGACGTCTTGACGGTAATTTTGTGGTGGATTCCACACAACTGTCGGTTATCCACCTGATGTGATGGCTGTGATAGAATAGATCCTGTACATTCAATGACGCCTCCTTGTCTGATGGGAGTTATCATCTACCTTTTATCCACCCTTGCTACAATTTAAGGGTGAATGTGGCAATGCTAGATGTGTTGAGGGAATTTTCAAATAAATGTGGACTAATATTGTTGGAATAGAAGGCATTATGATTAGTCAGCCCGACCCTGGTGCTAGAGAGACTGTTCATTCCAATTCCTATGAGGCGTTATTGCATATAGCAAGCAAGCAGTCTCAACTGATTGGTACGACCTAATAATGAAAATGCGCTGTGGACATTGAATCGATATCGTGCCTCATATCAGGCGAAAACATCAACTCGCAAGCTTAAATCGAAAGTGGTTAAAATCAGACTACTATTAGAACAAGCGTGGAATTTAGTGGTTTTAATTTTCAGGGGCTAAGTCCATGCAAAGCCAGATTACCAGCGTGAGGTCGTGCTGTTTGACCTTTCTCTAGTTGCGATAATCGATACGGGGGGACCGGACGGCTGCAGATACAGCCTGAAGGCCAAGGTGACAGACCCGACGACGATTGTGCCGGTTGGCGTGTCCGCGCCGTTGAATGGGCAACTAGAACATGCGATTGGAATGCGTTTCGCAAAATGAGCAGTGGATAGACAAATGATGGCTGGTGTTGAGAGTGCAGCACGACGGCCTTTTCCCAAAGTCGAATCAGGGATGTGAACTGCTGGTGTGATCCGAGGATCAAGTTACCCAACGTGGAACGGTGGCGGAGTCGTAAGGTGACTTGCCAAGTGGCAAGCAAACGAAAAACGAAGTGTGCAAAGGCGTTTCCCGCCATTACCTCCGCCTATGCTGCAAATATGAGCGGAACACAATGGCACAAAATTTTGCGCTCAATAAAAATATCCGTTGGGCATTGTGATTGGCTTGGGTGACCGCAAATTAGTTTAAACCATTCAGCAAAGCATTTGTTTTAATGCACAGCGCCAGTGTGTGGTGCGTTCATTCGGTACACGGTATGACGTGTTTCCAGTTGCGGCATTATTGTATCCAACTTTGGGGCAATCTCTGCCAACCTCAACTATTGCAGTGTGTTTGCTTTAATTTTTTTTGATGGTTACTAATCACAAGGCAGCCAAACGTTTCAGTACAAATTGTAAGAAAGGCGCTCTCTCTGTTTCTGAGGTAAATCAGCCCAATTAGGAAATATGCATACCTCTGATGAAGTCCGGTTTAAGGGCTGAACACCCTGAATAGAATAACTGTGGAGTCCAATTCTGCGCATAAAATAAAGTTGTCAAAGAGGTTGTCGGTTCGAGTTGCCTTGGTCATGCAAACAAATAAGTTGTCTGCATTTGTTGACTGTCATAAATAGCCAAGAAATCCGAATCTTTCCGTACTCTTATCTCACAAGCTGAGTAATTTATAGCCAAACGTTGACTATGAGTGTGAAGATCAGGCGGACAAAATACAATGAAAAAAATAACCGGGTGATTGACGGGGTGTAAACGAAAATAAATAATGAGAAACAAGATTGGATTTGAAACCTGCCATTGGCTCAAGACGCTAGCATACACTGATGGCGTGCCAGATATGCCGAAGTTTAATGCATCGTGGCTTGGAGGGGAGCCTTTGATCAACCCCACCTTGGTGTTACCTCTTTGATTCTCTTTCGGTCCGCCTGAGATTCACGCATTCACGATACTTTTCTGACTCTCCTTCGTATGACATAAGAATACAATCCAATGACATAGGCACTCAAATGCTCTGTGCGCATTCTTAACTTGCAGCAGCATTGGCATCAGTAGTGTTACCCGTTTTACTGCTAAAAGCAGCTAAGTTAATAAGACAGAAGAGCAATACTTTGGTTGTGCTTGTATAATTACAATGGGCATTTCGCATGCACCACTTAAGAGGGATCCAGATTAATTTAAGAAGTTAGCGGCCACAAAAGCTTTGTCACCAGCATTCCTCAAAATTGTTGATGAAATTGGACTAATGCAGACTAGCTTTAATCTAGTCACACATTTCGCGACCCCCAAAATGTTGGTCTACTGAGAACCAACATCTGTGAGGTGTTCAATATCGGTTTGGTTGTTGAAACACGGCAAAGGGGCGCAAACGTATATCTGAAAAATTTATCACAAATAAAATGCCTGATATTTGAAATCTGCGCGTAGGGTCAGGCATTTTAAGAAACGCATTTTATGCCTTGATAGCACAGAATGTTTGGCTCTTGGGCATAGGGTGAGTGCATTTGATGCATGAAGTAGTGGCAAGTTCAACCAAGTCTTGACTCAATGCTTAGAAGCATTGAGAATAAGAGGCAGGGTCTGTTAACAGTGGCAATGAACACACGGAGACTAACAAATTGACAGACGCTCCTTTAGAAAATGACGGGATGATAACTTACTCCAAAACACTTGTAAATACTTGAGGCATGTCATTCGCAATTACCTCACTTATCCTCTTCTTAATGCGTTTTATGCCACCAACCGGAACTGCAACGCTTGGCAGACGGTTTTATTGTCCGTTGGCCTGCAAGATTAGTAAATTAGCTTTACTGCCACCATAGGTAGCAGCAATTATTACAAAATCGAATCCCCAAATCCATGGCTTTTTCTATTCATATTCAATCACTATCTTACTAAATCATGTATTAGCCACTCAAGGGCAATTCACACAGTGAATTTGTCCATGACTTTTTGGACGTGGGGTATCCTCAATGCAATGCCTATCTGAGGATTGGTTGGCTGATTTATGCTTTTGATCTCGGGCAAATATTTTTAGGATTATTTACTTTATAACCGTTTCCAGAACAAAGGAGAACTTAGCAGACGTCATGAGGGGGCGACATTCCGATTAAACATTACGAATTAAACCAGAGGCTAGGTCATCCCAGTCCCCAAAGCACAAGCCATATAAACTTTGACAACGCTGCCACACAATCAGTCAATGCAAACAACTCTCGACAATGGCGGGTCGTTATGACGTATACGGAATTTGATTGTACCACATATTCTTTCCTTGATTTCTATGTCACCAAAGGTCGCAAGTTTTCTTTACAATTCAGAATCGAAATAGGCCACAGCGTAAAATCACTAATATACTGCATGAGTCGAAATTAAAATTAAGCAAATATGCTGACGCTTCGGATATGGTAAGTCCTTGTATGACCATCCTAGATTAGAGATGGTTACTTTTGGCACTGCATTATTCGCATCATGCATCGCTACGTAAAACAAGGTAGCCAGCCGAATAGGTATCCTTACCAGCAACTCCTTCTACTACCTTACTGACGTCTTTACAGAGTGTATATTAATCCATGAGGTGTCAAAAATGTCGAGTGGACTCGTCGCTTTTTATCCACACATTTCTAAGATCAAGCCTGAACACCAACGTGCATTGACATCCTTCTACCCTATAGTTCAAACCTTAAGATTTAGGACATGTTTTCAGCACAGTATGAAGTACTATGCCACAAAAGATATATAATTAAAATGGTTATAGTCCCCTGCGTAAAGCATGTGCAACTGAACCAGGTGAATTGGGCTACACCTAACGCATAATCTATCCGGTGAGTTTTTATGCACCATGAAGAATAATCGGATTGCCAGCCTAAACTCTCTCACACCGCATCATATCGTGAATGCTGCATTATCTATGCACCCGAAGGTTGATAAGTCAAGTGACATGCATTGTGTCGTTAAATTTCTCACTTCCTTTCAAGGTTCTCCACTGACTGCCGTAAAAACGACTTGATGACTGTGGTGCATTAAGTACGATGGAAATAATTTCATCGACTGGTCTTATCTGTCGGAATGGGCCTTTTGTGGCATAACCCCTAAAAACCTGCTGGTGAATAACTTTCTCATTTCGACCAATAACTGATAGGCACGATTCGACCTTTCCGCTTTTATCTGAGGTGGCGCTTGTTTCTACTTCAAAATTGTTGGAATAGACAATTTAGAGAAAAGTGGTTGAGAAACGGCATGTAATTGCCAAGTTAGCATGAAGAGGTGGTGGAATCCACTCACTTATTTGTGCAAGGACATTAGAAAGGAGATTGTTCTACAAATTTCGCTTCTGGAATAAGCAAAGGGCTTTTTAATAAACTTTTTAAAAGAAGGTGACGATTTTTTTAGGCTGACAAAATTTAGATGCTTGTGAAACTTGAGACTCTTCACAAATATTTATCAGTCATTCTGATGCAATGCTGAAATAGTGCAAATCATTGGGGCTGCTTGGCATGATTAGGTGCGGAAAATCATAAGGAATGAGGATGTACACGAGCAATTAGTTTGCGGTTCTTAAGATTGACGGGCAAAATATAACAAAATATCTATGAAAAAATTGGTCATTTCTTCCAACTTATGCGTCTCTGCTCGCTTGTTCTTAGTACTTGCAGCAGAAAGAAAGTGGCCATGTTTTACAGGATCGACTTGGAGTAATGTCAAAACATGTCGCTGGCTGAAGTGGTCGTCGCAATGTGAGAGGGCTTGAAGGTCCAACATACCAATAAGTAAATGAAGCAAACAGGAAAATAGGCAGGAGACTAACATTTACACATAGTGACTCGCAGCTAAAGATTGACGAAAGCATTGCTGGACTATGCATACACATTAGGTTAAAAGGGTACATAGGGTATTCAGTGACACTTGGATTGGGATGAGTGCTGTTGACTTCACTCAGCCGGCAGCTTGGACTGGTTGTTAAACCCGGAATGCGCAAAAGATTTATCTGTCATTTTGGTTAATCATTTTCAGAAAGAACCGAGCAACGTCTTTAACTTCTGTCCCGTTGCTGAGATTATTGACCATCACCCCCTTCTGTCAAGTTATCATAAACCAGAGACAAGCAACTTCTTTCTGGTTGAGGAAGCCGGTTCCTGTTCTTCCTTTCTAGTTCGCGAACTCTTCCGCAGACGTCGACACCGCCAGAGCTTTGTCGACTATTGTATGGTTGGTATTCTGATGCCACACAAAACTCTTGTAGGTGCAATACTGATTGACACTGACGGACTGTCGCAACAGGCAGTAGAGATTCAGAAGGCAACTGAGAAAGACGTGGAGGTTGTGAAAAAGTTGGAAACCTTCGCTGGAACGGCCTTGCACCCTGAGGGCAGCCGTCTACAGGGGGATCATGGAGGCCAAGTTTTGTATCGATGGTAGTCATCTATTGTACTTTTATATCAGGCTAACGAGTTGTGATATGGTGCCAACAGGTCGTTGCTCTGTTCACCTCTGCATGATTTCCTAGGTTATTTTTCATCAAGCTCTTTGTGCGAGTGTGAATAGCGAAGCCTTCATCCCAAACATTGATACTGGCGAACTTATGCACTAGAAGTAGCATTTGGTCTTAATGTCTGTTACTTTAATTCTCATTCGTCTCTCCTAATTTGTTTGCTCCTAAAATTTTCTTGAAATCTTCTGCATTAACGTTAATCTCGCGGGTTCGAGCGTCGAAAATGCATTGCTTCGTGTTTATTTTCGTAATCTGCAGGTTCATCATGTTCGCCACGGGCATATGAAATAACTTACCTCTTTTAGGTCTTTCGCTTTAGGATTGCAAAAAGGTTTTCGCTGATTTCGAAACCCATCCATACATCGTGTGCTCCACAATCACAGGAATGGACTTCAAAGTAAGCTCTGTCGCTTTGTTTTGTATTGATCGCTTATTGCGTGCATCGTGCTGACCCTTACATAGTTTCTCGCTAATTGGCCTCGTCTCCTTCGCCTCCTCTCCTCCTCCTTGGCAGAAAAGATTCCTCCTAGGTGAGCGGAGTCATGAGATTGATGCCCGTTTAGACAGTCCACTTTCATGTCGGAGCACTATCCAAATCAAACCACTCACCTTATCATTTGCATTGTCTCGAGGGCGGCCGCAGATCACTACATCAGCAGGATAAATAGCAATCAGCCACTCAACCCCTGCAAGAAACTAAGCAAGCAAAGAGAGTAGGAGTTATGCGTTTCAATTTCATCCGCCCACTTTTCGGAGCATCTCCAAACAATTAATGTCATCAAAAAACCTCAGATCCCGCGAATTGTAGAGACTCAGTATTAAGCGATGGTAATGGCGAACGATTGCCTCGGGTGCCAGCTCTCCATCAAATTTGACAGTCCTCAACACGCGAATTGGTAAGTCAAGCTCAGTGTCGAAAGAGGTCGACCACCAGCTGACTCCTGAGTTAGTGGAATCGTAAGGGGTGTCTTCCTTCCATTTGCCGTCCATTGTGGGCGACAGGGTCGTAAATGCACTTCCTAGAGCAGGTATCTACCAGTTCTGATCTTCGGTTGTAGTGACTACCATGTTAAGATGTAGGATGGAACCTTGATTGTATTTTCTCATTCAAATGACGGACGTGTTGATTGTTGGAAACGAACTGCACTTTCGATACGACGTGGACATTATTCCGGGTCCTGGTGCAAGGAACAAAGTACACAAGCCGTTACACGCCCACCGACCTATTGTTTCGAATAATGCCCACCTCATATTTTAAACTGCATTTCTTCTTCAGCATTCAACCTATCCATCATTTAAACAGGATAAGCACATTTAAAGCTCCATCGTACATCCCACACGAAGAACGCATTGGTTTTAGGCCAAAAACTGCTGCACAACTACTCCAGGAAGCTCATGAACGACACCTCACCGAGAATAATCCGCAGTGCAATCTTCCCACAGCAAGCGTATTAACGGCCTTGCCACCCGCAATAGGTGGCTCATGGAGAGAAGAATTTCCCTTTGATTCCATTATCTCCGGACCCAGCTTGCGGCTGCTGTTTATGGCTTGGAAAGAAGACATAGAGGGTTTAACAATTTCCCATCAGACAAATCAGGATATTTTAGGTCCTGATCGATTTATCTGCTTTGTTGTGACTTCACTTCCTCTTCGTCCGTTGATCCAGAAAAACTGGCAATTTTGGTTCGATGCCAATATCTCTAGCAGGTATTCCAACGATCTTAACCACGTCTTAGCAAATCACCTCTTCTTTTACGTCCTAAGAAATGATCGAATCAAGTAAACGACAAAGATATCGTAAAGCTCCGTTGCGTTGCCGGTTTTTAAAATGATAAGAAAACGCAAGCTACTCTTCCTCCTCTTCAGCTTATAAAACCCAGATGCGGAGGGCAACTCAGTCCTCCAGACAGCCTCGCGCTTCAGCTTAAATAGCTTGCGGGTGAAGCGATCGATTTGAAGTCAAATGCCTTTTATAACAATATCAAGTCTGCATACTTATGCGTAACTTTTCTTCCTGAAGCCAAATCTCACTCAATGATTTAACAACCTACCTAAAATATGCCTGAAATAACTAATTTTCATTCCGGGAATATACCAAATAAAAGGTCATGTTGCTCAGGAAATTCACAAATTCGACTTAAAATGTTGTACCTAATGCAGTTTTCATCTATAATCACATCTGCAATATAGACGAAAACGCAGGATTCGCAATGTCAACGCCAATGCTAGATTTAATGTTCCAATGTTTTGCTCCAATTCAGTGCTATGTTAGACGCATCTTTACAGACATGTTTGCATAAACCGTAACATTGCCATCTGCCTCCTCATCTCTACTGCTAACTCTGACGCGAGTAAAACCTATGTTATACGATATGGTTAATATCTCATATAGAAGGGAATCAAGGCAGTTCTTATATTAACTGGTTCTCCTAGCGTCAAAAATACCGGCCTTTCCTATCACGAGGCTCAGCTCATTTTCTCACTCCTCGCCAAGTAGATCCGTTTCAAGAAACATAAGCATTGCATAGCCTCCTCCTCTTCCTCCTCCTTTCGATCATCAACCCAAACCGGTTGCCACTAAGCATTTCGTCAGGCGATTTTCTTTCTCCCATTAGTTCGCAGTCCTCATCCTTTCATCCATCCAGCAGAGCACCTTTGTGGGGTCGTACCTTGTCGAAGTGGATGGTTATTGACGAGGTGAGGAGTTGCACGTTGTAGATGAGGCAGCTCATAGAGGCGACTACTCTCATTACGCGGAACGACTTTTGCTCCAAAGATGGTAGAATTCGCTGTGAGGTTTTTGGCGGATAACGTGGACTACTTCATGACACCGCCTATTTTTAACAATTGTTGCATTTAATAGAACTTATCGTTGGCTCATATTTATGTGGCTTTATTAACTGATAGCAAACATGTAGAGATGGCAAGGGAAGGAGAGGAAGATTCAATTATTAAAAATGCGGAAACATAAGATAATGTGTGCGGCTTGAATGAGTGCAACGATGGCAATAATGGTGCTAAGAGTAGCTTTGATGAAGAAGATGAGGATGAAAGTAGCTTCTCATATATGGTAGGGTAATAGGACCTTCATCCACTTCCCTCCAAAGCCGTCTCCTTTACCACTGGTGCCCAGCATTGTGACTCGGCCTTGTTCAGCTGGTTTTGCTGCTCAACGAGGCTGCGAATTTACCTGGATGAGCGCCTTCATGTTTTAATGTTTTGATTCCCTCTAAGTGATGCAGTCCCACGAAGAGCTGTTTCTACGCCCCTCATTACAACTACTTGATTGTTTATTCACATGAACGTGAAACTCGTTCCTCACCGGGTTGTGACAAATGGAGTCGTAACAGTAAAGTGGATGCAAAATGTTTTGTGAATTCCGAGCAAAAAAAATCGGACACACCCAGACAATTAAACGCGGTTGGTGTTATTACTCAATCGATGCCATTTCGAAAATGTCCTGACGAATTCTACCCCTGTCACCTTGAGTTTGGCCCTTCAACCGGTTTAATATAGTTATGTATTCATTAGAAGCAATGTTTATTTTGCGAAGTCATTTTTCATTCGATCTCGATCACGTAAAGTCAAATCGTCTTAACCTCATTTTGTGGGAAGTGTTCGACCCATCCCTATAATGCCTGGGAATTCAATTTCACAGCTGATTTGCTATGTATATTTGTATTTCTGCCACTGCGCACATCATGTTTCTTTAACTTACTGTCTGCTGCTTTATAAAAGGATAGGTTAGGAGGGCCATCAGCTATTTGTAAGGGGCTATTTCACTTCATCATATGCGTCAAAAATTTTCACTTGAGTGCTTTGATTTGAATAGAAATAAAACTGATTTCTAGGGACGCTAGTGGAAGTGTTTCCATGATCTTTAATTAAGGGCTACTCATAATTCATTTTTGAACTTCTCCACTGTCCTACAACATTTGAAAGGACCGGCCTATTCAGGAGCTGAAGTGCAATAACTGCGAAGGTGCCATCAGAATGGTAAGTACAGATCTCCTTAGGTAATAGGCTGTTTTCTTTGATCCATTTTCGCAATGCTTTCTCCCATTCACTCATGCAGATCATTCTAGGCAACTGTGCTACAAGTCGAGATAGCGAGATTGTTTCCACTTTAGACTTTGGGTAGGAGCAAGGGTGCTGGAGTTAAAAAGGGCAGGATGGGGTGTAGGGTGAAGGAGTAAGTGTGCAGTCTTTGTTAGGATCTGATTGTAGGCAATTCTTCCTTTTCCTCCTCTTCTGTCTTACAACCCCGCCATGAGAGTGTTGGATGTTTGTTAACGTTCTTATTATAAGTGCACGGATGATGTGTAGTAACGAGGCGGAAGCAGTTAAGACGAGGATTTCGCAGACTCCGGACAGCGACCGTGTTCATCCACGACTAAGTTTTCAATTGCTCTTCCGCCTCTCCCCCACAAAGTACTTTTCAAGTACGCAAAGCTTAAGGAAATTAGGATATTGTATTGCAAGAAGAACCTCGAAATTCCTCTGAAAACCATTATTTTAGACATAGCCTTGTCGACATGTGTTGTCTTCACGGTCAAAAAAGGGCTCTAGGGTTACCAGAAAGCACGTGCTTGATGATGAGATAATGAATAACCTCATTGTAAGCGCATTGGCATTTTATGGGCATTTTCGCCATAAAATCGCGGTGTAGTGCCTTGATGCACTAACTGAGCGCATAGACATTGACACGTAAACCCTTGAGGGCAGAATGCAGCTGATAGAATTGATGGAATGAGATGGTCCGCCTTGAGTGGTTTGTGCCTCCTATAAATGAGACAGATGCGAGTGTAGAGGACACGAGATGGGTATCCTCACCCTTAGCCATCACATCCGTTGAACTGGTATAATAACTAGAGAGGGTCATAATTTGTTTGTAGTTGACTGAAGTTAGGGTGGAGGACAGGGGACGCTTCTCTTCGACCTGGAATCGACGACGGCAGTTCTGATAAGAGAGCTGTGTTCAGTGGTCGCTCCACGTCTGAGAGGAGCGATCAAGCAAATGCTCGAGGTGATACCCTTTTGGGTGGTTCACACATCTAGTGGAATCGCATCATCAACCCCACCACCACCACCTCTTAGGTGAGTTGTAATTAGGCTTTGAGTTTCGATGTGGTCTACTCAACGGGAGAATGCAGATAGCAAACTGAAGGGAGTAAACCAAGCATTTAACTGCAAAATATCGGTGCATGTAGAGGCAGTAATCAAGGTAGAGGTGTGCAACTCCTCCAAGTGACATCGCATGCACTGGTGGCATTTATCAATGGAATGACGTCTAAGTTTCTGTGTGTAAGTCTCACCCCTTGGCGCTAGCTTTATTAGAACATCACACACCGCAGTTGTTCAAATGAACTGATTCAATTTTACTTTGTGTTCCAAAAATGAACAGATAATGCTGGTATAATCTTGACTGATGAACGATTTTATGGCATCCAGTTCAAGAGGACACCTTTCAACGTGCTACCGTTATATTCAAGATCAAATTGTGTTGCAAAAATGCAAGTTGACAAGGGGTTACTTTGTAAGATCACCACATCAAACTTTTGTCCCACCCTTACATGCCAGCAGATGTGTGAGGTGTGTTCAACCATTGGCACACTTACATCAATGTCCTGAGGTCCTTGGAGCTTTCTTCCACGTCTCCCTCGTAATCAACTCAGACGTCCATAAAAGAGGTTAAGCAAATAGACATCTTAACCAATATTTATAAAGGTAAAAACAATAATAGTAGTTGTTATTCGAGAAGTGCATGAACTTGCTGAGATCCTCTGCACCAGCCAAATGCAGCAATATTTCGATCAGATTTCAACTCTTTGTTTCGGAACCACTAGCACTTATGCGGCCTTGCAACCATGTTAGTGACCCCACGCGGCCCTTCTCTTTGTCCCAAATGCAAGTTTTATCCCATTATTGCGGCAGCTAAAAACCAACTGAACTCTAGAGAATGAGAAAATTAGTGATGGTCTCTTATAGAAGGCCTGGAATTTGCTTAGACCATCGAAAATCACTCCAGTAACTTATAGAATTGTTGTTAAAATTAAATCAGTAGGGAGAGCCGTGTTAACTGCAATGGATTCATGATTCCAGCTCTCATCACTTCTTTGATCTGACGCTTCCATTTCCCTCCTACAAAGGGGACGACATAAATCTGAATTCCTCTTGGGTAGGTTTAGTTACCCCGATGTCTACCGCATGCTTCAGGATATCTGTTTCCTACATCGTCGGTTGCGATTTAAGAAGGTACTTCGCCATTATCAACACCCAAACGCATCTTGAAGAGGGGTTTGGAACTGTTATTGAAGAGCGGCTTCTGTTGAGTGGACTCATTCAACCCACACAAAATGTGACCTCACTAGACCACTAGCCATTGGCCGAAGCCTACAACATCCAGTACGACTATTTACACTAACGAAAAACCAAAACGCAATTTTTTGAGCAATTAACTTGCTCAGCGTCAATCAGGCTCCTGAGTAAGTGATCCACGAGTTCATACAGAAGCGCCTAAGTAACGAGTTTAACCACTTAGCTTCGTTTCGCATGCTTAGCTTCGAAAGAATTCACACTTGAAAATTGTTAATAACATCTTCGAATGGAGAGCAGTAGTGAGCTCAATCCCTCACGATTTTCACAAAGCAGAGACCAGCTGAGTGCTGGCATTGAAATGTATTAGCTTCGCACCGAGGTGAATCACACCGACAGCTCTGCGGTCGATGAATGGCAGTCACAAAACTTTCAGTGGAGTGCCACTGACAGTTTTCAAAATCGTATTATTTGACGTGCAGCCTAAATTCGCTCCTCTTCTCTCCAGTCACCATAGCTATTCAACCATTTTACTGATAGTAGCGATAGATGTCATTTTCGCGATCTCTGAAGTACATGGTCACGTATTAATTCTTCGTGATTAAATGCCACATCGTTAGCCTTGCTTGGCCATAATGTTCCATTCAGTGCATTTCAACGTGGAGTAAACCTTTGTCTAGACTGATGTACTAATTTTTCACAAGAGGAAGCTCCATCATCAGTGCCGATTTGCTACGCGATTTAGAGGAAAAGCAACTGTCCTAAGAGTGAATTGACGTAAACATGCTACTGACTTGTATCGAGTAGCACTTGTGTGAGCTGCTCGCTACTGCACGATCGATGGAGCCCACCCATCCAGCGCAAATACGGAAAAAAAATTGCCTAACTTCCTTCACTGTGTTCAAAATGTGCATACGACTATTGAAAAATCGAGCTTTATCTAGCTTACCTCCAGCAAGAGTTGTAGAATCTGCAACCGTCCAGTTCGTCTCCACATTATGGTCAATAGCTCTTTCACCAAACAGTAAAGTTTAAAGAAAGAGGCGCAAAATTGACTGCGACTTAATTATTGCCATTGGCATGAGATTCACTACATCAAGATAGTACGAAATCGAAACTCGATTGCACCTTTTGGCGTCATGAGCTGCATTGAACACAGGAGTCGCGTATACCAAAAGCTCTTTGTCTACGTAGTTCATTCAAACAACCGTCTTGTAAAGAGTGATTTTGAACTCGTAGAAATTGCTGTGTCCGTAAAAGCTTATAGCCAATGAAACGCCTAAAATTGGAAAAAGTAGTTGCATTTAGTGATGACACAAATGTGTGTCAACTATTTGTAACAATATTTTAAGATAGTTTCGGTGATATGTAGGAAAGCTTGCGAGGAAAGCAGATGCACTAGTCAAGTGAGTACTTGCAAAGAGCTTCTGGGATGCATGTTTCGCAGTATTCCTTCGATGAACTAAACATGATTTCGCCTTTCTAGGCCACATAAGACCGACGAATCGTTTATAGAACAAGGTAGGAGTAATAAGGAACTTGGGTTATCTCAAGTAAATCCTTTGTTGTCAAGACTAATGAAGGCATAATGCTCGGGTAAAATGAACATATTGAGCAGAACAGAAGAGACCGCGGCCAGCTCATCCGGCGAGACTGAGAGACAAATAAATAACAAATGCAGTATATGAGAACTGCCTAAAAGTATTACCCACTAATGAGTAATAGCAGCAGCTACTTTTGCACCGATTCGGATGCTCGATGCTAGCAAATGAAGCAAATGAAGTATACACAACTTAGTACAAGCTTAGGAGAGTAAAAAGGAAAGTAGGTGCTTTAGCAGCCATCAAGGCCAGCATTTGGCGGGCAATGCCAGCCATTCGAAATCTACCCCGGCATTTATCAGTGATTTAATGCAAATCAGAGTGCATTTGGAAGCTCGCCTTCACAATCACAATGGCTACAAGACGAGGCCAAAATTAATAACCAGCTTCCCTCTGGAGGTTTGAAATACAAGTGATTGACTACTTTGCTACAGAATAAACAGCAACAACACCACCAACTCAACAAACGGTTTCGAACTGAAAATGAAACATAGCAACAGTTAAGCATTGCTGAGTGACCACTGACAGCCAACCATGGCAATGACTATCAGACAATGCAATGCACAAATCCTCATAGTGGGCTAACACTAGCAGTTCTGTGTCTCCGACAGAGCATATTTTTCATGCCCCAAATCTGCAGTAGCTCAGAATTTCGTCAACTCAACTGTAAAAGGCGACCGTCCAACTGAGTGTCCCAGCGTATGTGTGACGCAGAACCAACAGCAAAACGCTTTTATCTTGGCAAGTGGCTTGTTAGGTGTCACTTCAGATAGTCGGTTATAAGTGCAAGTGGGACTTGGAAGGTTAATTTCCCAAGATTTCTCGACTGAGGCTAGGCGCAGGGTTGAATTATATCTGACAAGAGTCTAGTGCGCATAAGAGGCGAATACGTCCTCCTCAAAGTGGAATTCAAACTAGCCTCAAACCTTTGGTTTCACTAATTTCCATTTACGCTTTGTTAGCTGACGTCAAAGGACTTTTGGCAAATGGATCAATGAGACCTCAAAAGTTGTCCAAAGTACGTGCAGCTGTGAGTTGGGAGTCAACAGAGCAACGCGTTGGTTTTTATGAACAAAGCTAATCGAGATCAGCTTTCGAGGCAACACAACGGTCTCTAAGTCGGCAGCGCAGGATGCTTTCCTATCTGAATTTCGCCTTTTCGTTCTGATTCTGAAACCTATTGTGCTATAGAATTGCAGCCATAGCAGTCACTCTAATGGAAACCATCTCACATGCATCATTAAATCTCCCTGCATGACACGCAGGCGATACATGCAGTGTAATGAATCTACGCGCATACTGACCGCGGTAACCTATTCACCATCACATTTGCAAACAAGGACAGGCGGCCAGGTTACGAGGGTCTAAATATTACTTTATTGCAGGAAAAAGCCTGCACATTCGAATGCCAATAAACAGCTAAGACCGCAAAGCGGAGTAATACGCAAAGTCGTTATGCATACTACTACAACGTGTAATCTCTCTTAATGAATGGGGTGACTGGTTGATCGCTTAGTCAACTGGCTTGTTTCGGTTCTGCCATCGCACCTCTTTCGACCATCAGGTCAAGCAGAGTGCACCACTTACATCCAACCCTTGTTCAAATAAATCGGAGCAAGTTATTTCGATGTTTTTTAATTTGCTGACATGCACAGAGTCATCGTCACCTCAGTAATGTATCAGCCAGAAATTCCCAATGCCTCACCTACAGGCACATTCGGCTAGTCGCGTCTGGCACAACCACGTGGACGACAATGAAGAAGTGGCTGATTCGCATAAGTCACTTTGACTTGTCCGCAGCAGAGACAACCCAATTGACGGAGGGACATGATGTGACACAAGATTAAATTAAGTGGTAAGCACTTGTGTATGCCAATGCTTGCGATGAAGCTGCAGCCATGTGGAATCATTTGTCTGAAGGTGTTGTAAGTCATGGTGATGGGGCAGTATGTTTAGCCCTGAGTGAAAAGTGTTCAGTAAATGTTGGATCAACACCGCCGACACGTTCCTCTAAACGACTTTGGAGCGGTGCATTCAGTGCTATTGGATGCATCCGAGAGATGCAAGAACTTGTTGTTATGATGCTGCAATCCGGCAGATTCGACAAGTGTAGGTGTGTCGTCATCTTCTCTAAGAGGCAGCGACATCTGGACTATTAGAAATCATCATCTCATTTCCAAATAGCCAAAATAGAGCAAGATTCCTGTTTTCAGGTTCAACTCTGTACTTTACTGACTGGAGTCGATACTTTATTCAATAAGTGGCAGTTGCAGATTGTGAGGATATAGTCTACGCTCATTGTGATAGGCCCATTCCTGATCTCATCTTTGTCAATGCTCACCACTCACGCTTCACCATAGAATGCAAGGGATAACACTGTGAGTTGGATCCACTTTACCAACCCACCAACAGGTCCTCCTCCTTACGCTTTGATTTTAATCTATTTTGTAAGAGAAAAAGACGATGGCCGAGATTTGCAAAACTTATTGCTAAGACAACGGAGACATGGCTACACAATCACGAAGCAAAGTACAATTAAATATCTATAATGCTAATAGGATGCAACACTGCAACAATGGAAGAACAAGACTTCACTGAAGGTCCAAATAGAGGCATCAAATCTATTACGGCAGACATGGAAAAACACAGCAGCATAAAGGAGCCTGTCAAATCCTCAACGAATATAGTGAGAATGACACGTAGACAGAGTAGAGGATGGCACTCTTGCAACGCAAATGTAGATTGATGAAATGAGGTGATCGTGGTAGCACAGATTGCTTGCCTAAAGCAAGGAAATAAGCGTCACTCCTAGAGGCAGATTTATGCACAGAATGAGTAAAGAAAGTGAGGGATTGTCTGCGTCTTTACCCTTTTTAAATAAAAAAGAAAACGCGCCTTGTAGCGAGCGTACGCAGTTCAATCCACTATGGCAAGTTCCAGCTCATCAATTGGAGCAGGAGGGCTTTCTCATCGAATCTTTCCTGTTTGTATCTAATCCCCAACGCATTATCTGCATTGAGCGCAGATTTCCATACCACTCCTCAATAAAAAAAGGAATGTTACGATGGAAACCACAACCAGCAAGTTGTCGAATTCACTTCTCATGACTGACGCAAATGCAACCACCAAAGAGCAATACGGTGATAACGAAAATCAACAGGACGATTGATAACATGCCCACCAGTAAAAACGAGGCAAACAAGCAATGACGGAATTTTATCATTTTTTGTGCTGTACATAACTTGATCGGGATAAGCACCTTTCCTTCCGATTTCCGTCTTGGCTCAGTGCATTGAGTCATCGCAGCATCGTGTTTGTTTCTATGCCTCTCCTCTTCCTTATTCACCTCCTCACACTTACCTTGTAATGCCTCACCATAACACAAACACTCTTCCTGAGTTGCGGCACACCGATGAAATTGGGCACTCTTCCTTCTCATTTAGTACAAATCAAAGACTTTTGGTAAAACGATTCAGCGAACTATCCGAACAGCACGCCACATTAGAAAGTATCACTGGCAAGTGCTTATACAATGTAAGAAAAGAACTTACAAACTGGAAATCAAGTAGTTATAGGCCAAATGTTCACGAACTGTAGGGCCACGAAGACGGTAAATTAGACGGTTAGTAGCCGAAAACCAGAAATATGGCATTCACAACCCTCACATACAAATCATGCCGATCCAACTTCATCCTTTTCACTTTTAGCTGCAAATTTGAAAAGAGAAATTAGCGTCCCAAAAGGAAGTACTCTTGAGTAACTAGATAAAAGACATCTGTAAAACCACCGATTGATGAAATTGCAACTTTTAATAAAAAAAGGTAAATCCTACTTGCCTGTATCAGAGTAAAATTATGAAAACATTTACTACTGCGTAGAAAGTATCGCATTCATGCTTGGAGGTGGAACTGTACAGTGCTGCAATGGAAGATGGGAGCAGGAATAGAGGCGAGAAGAGACGGCGGCAAGGACAGGATGATGGTGAAAAAAGTCAAGAGCCGCAGTCAGCCAGATGCACCTCTACATGACCGGTTGGCACGAGACATTTGGCGAGGCTTTAATGACCACGTCTGCACTGAAATTTTACTCGAGAGATGGTGACATCCACTGGATGCTCAACCATCAACACAATCCACGCCTCGCTCTCCAAGCCTCTGCAAGGTGGGAACAGTTTTGATGCTGATTAACAATGATGGACTTAAACAACACTTTCCATTAATGTTTACTGTACACATTTTAGCATATTTCGAGAAAGCATTAATTTTGCCGAGCTCTTACTGATTTACTTCTTGGATTTCAATGCAAAATCGCTTTAGGAACTAGCATCAAAGAGAAAATCTCTGAGGCAATTCGCTTGCTTCTGTGTTAAAAACATTTAACTCTACGTTCAAAACTAAGCTATCAATCAGTCGGTTTGAGATTGTTCGTGACCATTCACTTACTATTCGAGGCATTAATGGGACCTTCTTCCTCACCAATGAATCGCAGGCAGTCGTAACAAAATACGCTTCGCCACTTCAAGTTCGGAATGTCCTTATCGACCGCGATTTTTAATTAAAATCACACGACTAAGGCTACTCTTGATCTTCCTAATGCAGAGTTGATGTTCACGAATGGTCTTTGCTGAGTGGTTTCTGCAATGAACGCGCATCTTGCTGAACTAAATACGAGTGATCTCGATCAGGGTTACCCAGACTGGTAACACAATTTTTCTCGTTTGCAATTTTCGGCCACTCCAAACATTAATCTGGTGATCACTTTGCAGATGCAGTTGAATTTTTACGTAATTTGTTCAGTCAGTTTACAAACTGATGCAAATGCAGACAATCGACGAGACGAGAATTAGGCGCATATCATGATGCTGAATATTTGCTCAGTAGCGGCGTTTACGGTGGTGAGAGATGAAAAAGGGGACTTTTAAAGACGGCGTTATGGTTGTAGCGTATCGAGGCTTCCTTGAAGGCAAAAGAAGGCACAATACTAGGGCAGAAGGTATGCGCTCAGCATGCAGAGGAAAGGGACTGCTGACATGGGCTGGAGGTCAGCCCACCTGGCCAGACCCGAAACTAACAATTAAACAAGCAAAGTATTACACTGGCATCTTAACAAATGTCGACCTCCACTCATTATGCCACAGAACGTGATTCGGTTAGACACAGCAATCAATGCCGTCTAATGCATCAATTACGAGGATGTCACGCTTTACCTACCCTTTCCTCGTCTCCATTTACACAAAAGTCGCATCTCAGCATAAGACCAAATGTTAGGCCACGGAGATGCCATTTAGTACACATAAATGCATGTCTTGTGCACAATTAATGTTAATGTTCAGCAAAACATGAGAATTGTGATGGTGTTGGGCACAAGGCTATAGCTTTATTTTCTCTGTTAACTAATTTCTGATTTCAATGTTCCACTTTAAATGATGCACATGTGCTAGATATACATCACTGTCCACAGCACTACGCAGATGCGCTGTAACGAAAATTTGTTCGTCGTACAAGTGACTAAAGGCATGGAACGGAGGCACCTTTTCTTGCTTTTCTTAAAGGAGCCATAGCAGAGGGTTATTGGTCGAATGATATTTCATCGAATTCTAAAGAAAGATCAAACCACATTACAGCCACCAAGATTCAATCTATTTCCATCTACATCCACCGGAACATTTTGGAATTAAATCAGAGTTGGATCCCGCCTTGACAGTGTTTGGATGTAAACCAGTGCCTTCATAATAAGAATCGAACTACTGTCTCAGATCCACAGACATTTACGCCGCAAATTCGAGGCAATAGAGTTCTTTAAGAAGTGCATTTTTTAATCTGACCCCATTCAAGGGGAAATCCGCACCTCACCATCCTAGGTCAATTCAACAAATGGTATCAAGTTGTCCCGACTTCTGACCGCATTTACTTCTAGAGCATTGAAAAGAACACCGATCTGTCAATCCCTTGCAAATTTCATTGGGTGTGCGAATCGAGCGAAATTTGTGATTAGTCCATGGCAATTCGTCATTTTGCAGCTGTTTAAACATTATTAAACCCCACTAGATTATCCCTTTGGTTGCTAAGACATAAGTTTTCTACAAAATCATGTTAGCAATGCAAATACATTCTGGATGAGGTAGTCATTATCCTGCTCTTTCCTCTCCTTCTCTTCCTCTTCTTCTCCTTTGCATCTAACCCAAGTGCAAGAACATTGACTGCTTTGAGACATCTTTATTGTCTTTGACAAAACGTTGCACCGACTGCATGTTACTAAGGGGCTGTAAGAGGACATCCGTCGGCGTCATGAAAACAGGCTGCTTTCTAAGGACTAAATTTGGGTTGTTTTTCCGCTTATTGTTTCAAGGAAACTATTCCTTAAGCGACAGAGAAGTGAGGACAAAATTGTGAAGCAAACTCAGTAAGACGGAGAACTGAAGCTCATGCATCCTAGTATTTAATGTATCAGTCGAGGACTGTTCCGTTTCTTCAGCCTTCATCCGTCCATTCTTCCACGCATTAACTCGCTCATCCCAGTTAGATGTAAGCGGAAGTAAACCTTGCTTTAATGAACTCTCTGAGTCACGTGGGACATCGGTGAAAAGGGAATCTAGTAACAACACTGAAATGTCACTTAGCCAAAGCAAATTCAACCACAGTGATAAAGGCTGAATCTCGCTACCACATTTGCAACGCACCCCATTCACCATTTAACCAACGGGTTGCATCTTTGATGCTATGTGTCAATGCCATTTCAAAAGCAAGAAATCAAATAAATTTGCCTGCATTGGAGCTCCTTTGCCAGTCAAATACCTTCTCACAAAAGGCCTTTGAATTAAAAAAAATGTCAGAGAGGTTGGTCGTAGTCGCAGACCAAAGGATCACAAGTGTCAGTATAAAACATGCAAAAGATCAAAACAAGCCTAATGTTTGCGCAAGTCTAATGAACCCAATTGTCACCTTATCTCATCAACTCTGTAATTGCTTGAAAACATGTACACCGACTTGATGCTTGGAGGTTGTTTCCAGGATTTCAGACATCCTCGTATTCCTACATGCGTATCGCAACCGGCCGTCCATTCAATCATCAATCCTTAATCCTGCATTACATGCACACAGCAAGCCAGATCTAAATGTCAAATCTGTGGTCAAATGTTTTGTTAATTGAAATTCGGTGATTTTAAACATTCAATATTGCGGGCATGACCATCTTGCTAGACAGACCCCACCATCATTCTCTCACGTAGACATGTCACGCCCCTTCACTTATTATTTCCTCGACAGTACATACTCATACGGGTCTTGGCATTCCATTCGATGTAAAGTCGGGTGAGACGCAACCTGATTGAAAACACTCTTGCTTACACAGTCGTTTGGGTCCAGCCACATTTAATCGATAGCCGACAACACAATCCCTTCCAAATGTGATAAGTTTTACACCCTGTCAACATCCCAAACGCGACATTATATGGGATGTGATTCATCAAATTTCATTAGCTGCACCCTGACGACTAATTAATTGAGCCAGTTCCTGATCTTCTTAGTAGACTTATTTTTGAACATCGGGCCTATTTACAATGTGCTTTTGTTTCTTGCTACACTGTGGAGATGAATAGTCAACGTTGGCACTGTCCCTACAGCTCGTACACCTTTATTCTTGAGACAAACACATCCCATTCCTCTCCTTCACCACGCACATCACTATCTCTAAGACCGCTAACTTCTAATCACTCCTTTCGCTTTGCCTTCAACTTTACGCCCCACACGGTGCTCTTTCCACCACACGTCGCACACACCATCTCCCCATAGCCACATTCACCAACGTGTGTGTTCGTGTGCATTTATTCTGTCGAGAAGAAGGAGTGGGAATTAAAGAAAACATACTGGAGAGATGACAGAGCTGAAAAGTGTGGTGAGAGTGATTGGAGTGATGGAGATTGATTCGCAGCACATAGTTTTGGCTACAGCCAGTACAGTTGGTGGACGATTAGTCCTTATAGATCACAAAGACCGGCACAGTTACCTTTCTGCGATTCTTTAAGTCCAGTGTCGAGTACACTTGATGCCCTTTCCGGTTTTCGGCGCATTGTTTGCGGAAACGCACCCGTCCTTCAAGGCATTTGCTGCAGCTGGTTCCTTCCTCATACGGTCGCTGGCCTCCGCTGTTCTCTCTAAAAGAATGCGCTCATAGCACTGTATCGATGGGCTTCCAATCAGTCACTCGATCAGACGAAAAAGAACTCACGCAGGTTTGTAACCACACACAATCAAATATTGTGGGTTCTGTAAACCAGACATAATGTCATCACATCGCTGCATTGCACAGCTTAACTCATATATGGTTTTGTCGTCATTTGCCTGATATTTTTGAGCTTTTTATTGCTAAAATGAAAATATGGCATGAATGTGTCACTGTGATGCGAGAATCAGTTCTGCTGAGGAGATGAGGGGACCTGAAAGTTGAGACGTCATAGGCGTATGAATGTTGTACACAAAGCATCTTCTATTGTCTCCTTAACCGTCTCTTTCCACGACATAGATTTTGAGATCGCACAACGCGAAATGGATTTACAATATGAGATGGTGCCTTTGTAGTATGAAGTAGAGTCGCTGGTGATTGATGATGTGGAACGGGTTTAGCACACCCATCACAAGTCTACGATAGCCTTTGTGAAATGTCGGCTTCAGCTTTGAGCTTATGACCTTAGCCGATGCGGGTAAAAAGGGCAGTTGAGCGGGAAACTTCATTGAACAAAGTGAAGTTGTGCCACGCATTATGTGATGCAGACAAAAAATCAGGCTACTCTGTAGATCGTATGAAACCATTAATTTTGAGCTTCGTCTCTTCTAACAAATGATATTCATGGACCCACATGATTTTACATCAATTATTGAAAGAATAGCAGTTATGATTTTGTGACTTCTACAAATTTGTGAATTTTGATGTTGCATGGAATTGTGGAAGCAGTGACAAGGCTTTCATAGAAAATCACGTTTTTCGGTGAACGTCATCATCATGAAACTAAAGCAATGACGCCACCAGCTACAACTCAAAAATTTTGTGGTTCCAGAACTTCGTAAATTATTAATGATGACCTCGGCCTGACAGAAAGAATTCACTGCGATGATTTTGTAGCAGTAGTCACGTGTCACGCAACGCTTCAAGGTGCACATCAAGTCAAAGTGAGTACATTGTCAATGATAGCCACGGAAATGGACTTTCCTAGACTTGGATAGTTAATTCAGCACGATGGTATTTAACAGTGGCTTTTGAAAGCCAAATCTACCATTTTATATCTACTGATAATCAACAACTCCTTCAATTATTCATCGCTTTTGTCAAAGTGGAAAATAAGTTAATTACACTAAGAAAACAGTGCCACCGTTGTTTTACCTACAACCGACGGAGGTGCTCAAAAGATTTCGCACCTTCTCTTATTGGTGTTGCTGAAGAGTCGGCTTCTAGTCACCAACGCTTGCCATCACATGGTGCGCGTGGAACGCATCATTTGTTTGCAGGTCAAATCAAGTGCTCACTAGACGCCTCAAAGCACCTAAGCGAAACTTCTTTTTCTATAACTGTCAAGACAACTTTTTAGGTTCCATAATTCCTTTGATTTTTGCTTATCTAACGAAGTATGCACGAGTAAGCAGTCGCTTCTTCACATTCCGCCCACGCATTGAGATCAACTGTATGCAGACCGAATGACAAAATTTGCTGTTAGACTTGCCACTTCTTTTCACTAATAGAAATATCGTCATAATCACTATAACCATGTCAAAAGGCTGAGGTTTTTACGACTCCCGTTAGGCAAAATATTGTATTCTGATGTTCTAAGAATCACAACTGAATTTTTCAATGTATTCTGATAATCTACCAACCAAATTATGGCTTTATTCAGAAAGCTGCTTCTCTAATATATCGCCTTTATAATACAATGTGATAATTGCTATCGAATTTGGCGAATCGCTTCATCGGGACATTAAATTAGCAAATGCATCGCTTGTAATGTCAGCGAAACAATAAAATGATAATTTGAAATAGCTGCTTCTTTATTAATGAACAGTTTTGGTTAGCTCTTTGAGAATTTTATTCCGGTAAATGCTATATGTGAGGATCGGGCGGATAGGAGCTATTGCCTTGGCTACTGGAAGGCTTCGCCGTGATTGTCCAGACACTTGCAATTTGTTTTCGTCTGTTACTCACCGTTCTGTTTACTAAACGTGATTCATGTCCTGATAAGTAACAATGGGCAGATTTTGTGCCTGTAGAGTAAACATTCTCTTGTGATGCCCTTTCTTGAGATGGCATCTTTTATCACCAGCCACAAGCGTCGACAACGACTGATCGGATTCGCCACTTGAGTTACATTCGCTACCGTCAATGTGTACGCTTCGCATTGGCCATTTCATTCTTCGCAAGGCAGGATTTTAACGTTCGAGTGTTATGGGAATAGCAAATCCTAATTTGACATCTAACAAAGGGAGAATGACCGCGAACATTGCCTGTTATGCCTTGTAGAATGAAACGAATCAGCTCTCATTCATTCTAGCAGTTTCAAAGAGCTGAGCGCAGAGAAGACGTCCGGGACGCACTTTTGCAATCGTAAGTGTTACGCACCTGAAGTGTTACATAAAAGAGTTACTCTAGATAAGCTAAGTAAAGTGCAGTAGTAGAAGTAATATTCTTCACTCATCATGGTTCTGCGCAATGGTGAACCCTCACCTTGTCGAAAATGCTGACACTTCACTTGATCTATTAAAGAGATAATCAGAGTAGACGGTTTGAATGCTTACCAGTTACGAAGACAAGATGTGGCGTTTCCTTAATGTCGCAATGCTCAACAGTGACCTTGTGTCTGCAAAATCGCATGTCCTAGCTCACAATGACTTCTGTTTGCAGACTTAGGTATTTATTGCGCAAATGGAAAAAATTTTACAGATTCCTCACACAAAACGTTCAAAAGAGAGCACAATCTTGGTGATGTGGAACTTTATCCTCTCCTTGGTTTTCAAATTGAAGAAGTCCTGATTGCCTATAAACAACCAATTTTGTGGTTTGTGTTTTATTATCTTTAGAGTTCTTGCCTCTTGAAAAGCCTTGAATTAATCGGCTTTGGCAGAGACACATCCCAGGTAAGCTTGACTGTTCCTATATGCCACTCTTCTCACTCATTATCCGTTGCGGCATAATTTTTGCCAAATTAAAATTTACTGGTTTTGGTTTGATGTTCAAGGCCTACTGTTCTTACTGGGAATGCACATTTTGTGGTAAATGCACCCGCCATGCCTACTTATTTCAGTTTTCAGTATCACATCAGCTCCACACATATATTACAAGATGCACTTGAGCAGACCCATTTCTCACGACTTTAAGAATACATGCATGGAACGCATTATTATGAAACCAGAATTCGTGAGTGACATTAGTAGCGTTTTCTTGCTTTTGGTCTTTATGGCTTTGCCCTGGGTAATGCTGAAATATCTCGAGTAACAAACGTTTGTGAATTCTTCATGCGTCTGCATTTGAATCATGCTCTAAAATGAGGTAAACAAGGTTTATTAAACTTACTACTTCTTTTTACTCACAGAATCATCGTGATAACCATGATATTCATATCGAAAGGCTAAGGTTTTGCCGACTTCCATTGGGCAAAATGTTTCATCTTGATCTTCAAAGAAGCACTATTGTGTCATTCTTTCGTAAATAGAAATTAAGCTTTATGCGATTTGGCCACATAGTTCTTTTGTCATTAAACTGGCAATTGAATAGAGAGCTAACAAAATGCTTTGCATTGCCCAATATTCCTAATAAGCTGATGCGTAGGGTTCTAAATGAAGATAATTCTGCAAAACGAAAACTGCTATTTATGCAAATAGCCTAAAAGCTCTTTTTCTTCCACTTAATGTGGACTTGTAGATGGAGAAGCAGTCGCAACATTGTTAAAACGGATAAAGAAGGCCTAAAGGTTTGTTACAGACAGTTCCGCCTCAAGGTTAGGTAAGAAAACTGCATGGATCTTCTCCAAGTTCGTCTGCAATTTGCAAAAATGAATGCAAGGCTCATAGGAACAAGCATAATGAGGCGAAGGATGACCATCTAATCGTAGGGTGTAGCATGGTTGGCGGAGGGGGCACAATAGGAGAGCTTTGGGTTCGACCGTCTTTTGGGCATGCGGCGAATCGAGACCGCACCATCAGCCAGCTGGCGTAATTTGTCTTTATGCCGCAGAACTTCTCAACCATAATGGGTGGTCAAACTGCGCGCCTACCTTGAACGTTTGTCCAACCATAACTCCATGTGGGAGTAGGCCATGGCAAGTTTCTTCTACTACAGTTTCCTTGCATACTTCTCGACATTATGGCTCACTTTTTTGTGGCATAAAATAAGGTTTAGGATGAAGGTCCTCCCCCTCTCGTCAGTGAGGAGGTGGGTTAAGATGCCACAACACTGAGCCAGGTCAGTATGAGTGATGATACCAGCGTCGACTACAGCCAAGCGCAGACCTTGGAGAGAGTTAGCAAGGCACTGAGGCTTCTGACTATGATTCTGCGTCAGGAATAAAGCAAAGGGTCGCAGCTGACAATTTGGAACTACTCTTTTATGCCCATATTGTAGTTGAACGAGATGAGGTCTATTAGGATTGCCACCAGTGTCGCACATTTTAAGTTGAGTTCTCCGCCTTAAACCCTTATGTCCCTTAAGCAAGGGGATAAACTTATTATTAGCACGAGTTTTAGCTTTCCAACCACTCATATAGATCAAAGAAATTTGAAATGTCTCCTCTATTACATCTGTGTTTGCAAAATGCCTCTCACCCAAACCAACTTAAGATATACTGGTTTTTAGGTTTATTTTCAAGTCTATTAGAGTTTAGTTGCAACTGGTTGGTGCGCATGAAGTGTGGATGTTTTCTTCATTTGTTCAAGCAGTTGCTCTTCACCAAGCCTTTTACGCTGTTTAAACGAATGGAGGAGAATGCGGAAGGTGATTGTTTGCTCTTTTTAAGGAATGCAGGTTACAAAGCAACCAAACCCGACGCTTAGCTTGGATGATATCGACACCGTTATGCAAATGGTGGTGAGGTGGAAACCTTAAAAGGAACACAGACACACACGAGGTACGAAAGACAGATAGTGAGTACTTCGCCGTGGCCAGAGAGCTAACGTGGGGCCCACTGAACCAACAATGCTTGACTTTGTACATCGCTCAATCCCTCTTTCCCCCAACTCTGATGCCATTAAAATAAGTAACAAGTAGACTGTGGTTGTGGCTTTCCTGATTGGTAGCTTTCGCTGCTGGATTCGAATGATTTTGCGACCGAAATGGCAGAGGTGTTACTTCAAAGATTAGCTGGTTATGATTTCTTGACCCTGTTTCGCACAGGGACACGGACGCCAATCTCCTTTCTTATAATACTTATGAGGAAGGGAGAGTGTAATTTCCCACTGAAGTGATTATCATGCCCACTTTCGTGAGACGTGTCAAAATGCACTTCAGTGGCGTCCTCAGTTCCACAACTCACTAGACTTCCAGCACATTGCTACACTCTCGGAGTTTATTTATGCCACTCATTCACATCATCAGCACATCGGCAGACCGATCCTTGCACATGTTTCAGTAGACTACTAAGCCAATAATGCTGATCCATTTTTACTAATATCAAATAGCCATAAGGAATGCTAAATGAGAATTTCAGCCTTAATTTGGAGGTGCAATTCCTGCTTCATGATCAAAAACATTTGGTTAAATTCTTTTGCCCAACACATTCGAGGTAACCACCGACAATGCATTGAAGGAGTGTGCTTAAATGCCCAAAATGTTTGTTTGCTTGTCTGCCTGCCCTCCTCCGTCAAAGGGCCCATCGGAAGAGGAGGTTCATGTGCTTGAAGCGTATTTAGGATTTGATTAGTCAATGTCAAGGTTTAGATATAATTTGACACTTTGGGCTCTTTGGGAACCGCGAAGAAGAAAATGAGAAAAAAGCAACGTATGTAATTTGATGCGGACATGTATGAGGTGCTGGCTTTACCTAATTTTTTACTTGTGTGATATCATCTAAAAGCCAAATAGAGCAAGAGCTGTGGATGATAGACACTACTTTTTAGGTCTAGACTATGCAGTGTGGCCAAAATACTTTGTTGTGTATAACTTTTGAATAACTAGGACACGAGCGGGAGCACTAGCCCTCACCGATTGCAGAGAGGTCAATTCGGAAAGCTAACCAATCAGAAAGGAGAACATCGGATGAGTTCTGATTGCACGCGCAGTTAAAGGGAAACTTCTTGTGCGCACGCCAATGCAGCCTAATTGATTCCAGCCCCATTTTCTCAGTAAGTTTTCCACACAATTCAACTTGGCTACTGTTGCTTACAGCGGATCTCCACACCGATCGTCTGTTGGAGCAATGTTCATTAAAGGGTTGAATTAGACAGAGAGTATGTAGAGATATCAAACGCATGCCAAAACTAGCATGGTCAGAAATGCACGACTCAAACTAAAGAAATCAAACCCCATTCTGCGACTAATTTGTGAGTTGCAATTTATTTCCCCATGGTATTTAGATAATCTATTTGGCCTCAGGGCCTACACTGAAGTGCACCAGTAGTGGAGCAATGTACTATCTGCTACAAAGTACGCAGATTGCGGGCAATCATATCATCCAGATGCCAAGAACAAACTCCAACCTCAAAACTGACGTCGACTATCCAGCATCTTTGTTTACCACATCAAATGCAACCTACCTCTCACCTGATACTAGGTGACTTCAACGGGGGTTAGTAATTCTGTACGAACAGCATACAGTATGCCCTTGTAGCCCCAAGTTAAACGCACCCATCTTAAAATGGCTGGTGATCATGAGACCAGTGAAGTGGGATCTCTATCGTACTAAATATTATCAGCTAAGATGAGAAGTAGGGACATTTAATTCCCCTGATTTGTCAGCTAAAGGTCCTTTCGGATGATGTCCTCAATATTCTCTCGTGCTACTTGTCAAAATAACTTCTATTCTCAATAAAAGCATTCAACATTAATTCACGCAACACATTCGTACCCGCAGAATTAAGTCAGTGAAGACCTTATTTTTGCAGTCTTCTGCAGGGTCTGCTGAAACGCAATGACGACTATCGCACATTAAGCGGACTTCATGATTGTGCACCAGCTTGATTCTCGCCAACAGTGCCAGAGGGACAGAAAGTGTCACTTGATTATTATGAATCCTTTGTGTCGATTTTGATTCCATTACCCACAATTAATCACATTCTAAATTCAAGGGCAGAAGCAGCAATGTCACTTGGCTGCGTAGTTTTTCAATAAATACCAATTCTTCAGAACTAAATGCCACAGAAGATAATCTATGAAGCCAAGTTTATCAAATATTAATAAGCGCAATGCTTAAGTCACTCTTGCTCATGCTTGGATGTCATTTCTGTTAAGACTACCGGTATTCTCTTGGCAAACGGATTCAGCTGTGACCTTTCGCACGGGTCATATTTGATGCAGGCTCGATATGTTGGTTGAAGGGTCGATCCCAGGGATAAAGAGCGCTAGCATCTGGAGCAGTTTGATAGTGAAAGTAAACCGTCATCCTTTACGGGAGAGCTAAAATGAGTAGCAAATTTAGGTGGTAGAGTTAAATTGGGAAAACTAACGTCATTGGTAAACGTGTTGATAAAAAGCAATCTGCGACGTCTGCGACAGCAGATGGTTTTCATAAAAAGTGGAGGTTAAATTTTTGCAAAAATGAGGACAACGATGATGATTCCCGAAAACAAAACATGGATGTAGTTATGTTTAGTAGTGGATTGTAATGGCGATAGAGGCCTGCTGACGTAGTCGTTTCCTGCGAAATCAATTCACCATATTAAAAGTGTGGTAGGAAGAATGATGGACAGGTTCTGTTCCTAGTCCTACCCACATTCAATTTGCTCCCTCTTTGGAGTCTGCTAGAAAGGTAGCAATTTCGCAGCGAAGGAAAGGGAGTTTGGTGAGATGGGCTGTACAGTGGAGGCAACACAGATGTGGGCAGACTACATGGAGGAGCATGAGTACCTGCTCGCCATGATGCGTTGCATCGGCGACGGTAATGATTGCGCCTGTGTCTATAGTGCTTTTTCTCCTCCTTTTTTCTTCGTAAGGTGTATTTCTTTCTCCCATCCGCTTTACTTGCAGAGTCCGGGCCACCCCAAAATGTATCCTTGTGCTTACTAGGGTAAAAGCAACTGTGCTAAGCACTTTTCTTATCAGATATTTTCCACAATGAAAGGCATTCTAATACCCGTTGATTCGGGTCAAGCATATTACCTATATGTTAAAAAAGTAAAGTAGGAAACCATAGATTTGAAGTGGGTGAAGATTTCGTCGTTAGCAAGACCACGATATCAATTGCTGAAATCTTGTGGGCTATTATCAATTCAATTACATCATTTGGCTTTAATTTCGTTCTTTTTTTCTAAATATGAGAAATTGCACATGCGTAAATATTTTGATTGTTTCGGAATAATGTTGCGGTGACTTAAAGGTTGCTATTGAGGTTGCATTAATCGCGAACTGATTCCCGGGTTTGCGTGGTGCGCAAAGTTGGAAGGCTTTGAGAAAAGGTTTGACGCTTCTAGGTCTCTGCCAAAGAGCGTGTGTAGTTTAGTCACAATGAAGAGGCACACATGTGTTTTAATTCATTTGCCAAATCGCAACTAAAATAAATTGTGCTCTAGCAGCCAGCAAACATGACTCTGCAATAGACCACGCGGCACACCGCATGTAGCACGTGACACTGATCCATTCTGCACGTGTCAAGGAGGAAGAATTCAATTAGAATAACATGAGGCAATCTAGCCATCGCAGCACTCCACGATATCGTTCACACCGCATTTTAATTCATCCTCATCACCCTCGCCCTGCTTCGTTTAGTCCTCGTAGACTGTGCCCTTTGTTTCCTCACTGCTGTTCCCTTCTCTGTTCAAAGGGCTTCAAAAGGCAAAAACGTGGAAAGGTGTTGGAATTCGTAGAAATTAAGGCTAAGCGATGGCATCTTACTCTTTGCGTTCCTTTAGCTTCACTTTGCCGCGATTTTCTTTCCATCAAATTAGATGATAGCTTTTCTAGCAGGACCTGTTAAGGGAAGTTCTTGAGTCCACATCTTGAGCACCAGCCTCATGTTCAGCCTTGAATGTATCTATTCCAATAAATTGCACTGAGCATGCTCCCAACATCTGCTTGAACAAAGGGTAGATGAACAAATGAATAAAAGTGATGTCCGAATGGCAGAAATAAAGTGTTTGCAATGAGCCCCACACACTCTGCATAGCCAACAAAGCTTAATATCACTGCATTTTCTTCCAAACCCTTCCCATTTTTATTAATTCTTTCTATTCCATTACCTCTCCACCTCGTCAAACCACTCCTTTCATTTCCTTCTAACAGAACTATTACTATTATTCGCCTGCTCCTGAGAGGCTGCCAACCTTACTCTCCTCTACAATTAAAGCAAGAATTGGCGCAGGCAAATGAGAAGGGCTAAGGCGGCAAAATCGAGAGTAGCAGAGATTGCAAAAGCCAGCAATTTTGCGCAAAAATGAGACTTGCATCAATTACCCTCATGCATTGGTTATCACAACCTCGTCAGGGGCACACAGGCTGCCCACAAGTCTGATAGGCACTATTTCCATTTCTCTAGTGCTGTGGCGAAATAATATTTGCCAACTCCAAACACAGCGACGCATCCTGTCAATTTTAGTGCATCCAGGGTGTGTCCTTCCTTTGCCAACTGCAGGTAGGGATGAATATGCACTACTTTCCTGCAGCATAACGCAGCAGCAGAAATAGTTCACTTACCGTTAGACAAGTTTCAAGATAGCACTGCGGAATTGCGTAAGTTAGCAGCATTGAATAAAGTGCTTTTACGAGCCTTCTGTTAGGATTGTTTAATGGAGAATATAATCCGGGCGCAATGCAGAATTGAGTTGGCGTGGATTCGTTAACCCTCAGAAAGCGATGATAACCAGTTACAACAATCTGCAGAGCAGAATCCTCGCATATGCTACGAGTAGGAGCTGGTCACTGGCCAGAAAAGATGATACAGTTGCCCTCATTTGATGCTTATACCTGTCACAATCACCAATGTGGCACTTGGATGTTCTCCCACGGATGAATTGCTCCCGAATGAGGATGTGTACATGATTGCTCTGCATCCTGCGCAGTGTTAATGCAATATTCAGTAAACAAAGACTAAATAATTAAGGTGCTCACATTTGCATCCATCGAAATTCATCCCAAGCCCTAATTTCCATTCTTATGGCTATTCTATACAACCACCACTTAATTAAGAGATTTTATAAATCTTGCCAAGAGTGAAAACATAAAGATTTGTGAGCTTCGTGGGCGGCAATTTCCCGTCCACCTGTTCATCGCATTTAAATCCTCCTCACTATTTCCGTAAGTTCTTCATCCAACTTTGGCCATCTATTAGCTTTGGGAACAAATGTGCGCGTATGTTTGTGTCATTTTAAGCGTCTCTACAAAGATCGGCTATTTGTTAGCTAAAATATCGTAATTTTGCCATCAAAACCGCAGCACGACCTGTCTCATGTAAAGAACAAACGAAAAAATAGACGTAGAGGTGAGCCAGTGATGGTGAAGCAGCAAAAGCTTGGAAGCAAAAACGGTTGTGGCGAGAATATCGTCAGGTTTGCTATTTGCATACCACGAAAAATTGGCGCCCTTATTCTGTTCTAAATTATATCGACAAGCGTGCATTAGTGGAAATTTGTGTTCGACTTACTAAAAGAACATACAGTAGGAAATTCATCAAAGCCTGCCTCAGCCACAAATCCAACAAGAGTTTAAACTTCTACGAAGTCTAGAGCCTGGGCTTCTTTAAATACACGAAACGGTAGAATGTGGCGCCTTACAAAGTGAGTTGGAGAGGGAGTTTGGCCTCAACTCCTACGACACTGCTTGCAGCTGCTGCTTAAAGGAGGCGCACATGCAACGAATAGGTAAATGTCTTCGTGGCATAAAAAGCATTAAATCGCGCCTTGATATTAATAAATGCCACTCGACAATGGCTAATGCAAACAAGCTAATTTTAAGAGCGTTCCTCAACTTACACCCTTTATGAATATATTATAAAGCATTATGGAGAATGTTTAGCTGGATATGTACCATAAGCCGTCGCAAATGTAGCAATGCATTCCTTATTTATGATCAAAAAATGGCTCTGCCATGGCCTTTTATCGAATTGCAGTGGGAAGCATTTGGTTAAGCATCTCGCACCAATGGCTAATCGCCGCAGCCTGCCAGAAATCAGAAATCATCAAGCTAGCCAGCCTAACGTAGCGGTGGGTGGGTAGGCAAGCCAGTGGAAATGCAGTCAAATGTACAGGCAGGCAGGCAGACATTGAGGCGAAAGTGGAAGAGATGGCCAATCAGTTGGAATGAGTAAAGCGAGAGGAGAGAGAGAGGAGGGGAGACAATGTGTAAGGCTAAGGCACATCTACGAATCCATTGAACACCATGAAATGCAGCCAAGGAGTGAGTCAGGTAGTCGAAAAAAGTGAGGACAATGCTGCAGCTTGCTAGATGTTAGGACAAGTAATGAGACTGCACGCCTAACATGGCGTTGGGGAGGCAAATAGGTAGGCACCCAAACGAAAGCATAAGTGTAGGTCATTGAGTGGAGATGCAGGTACATTGAACTAAGGCATACCTGAGTGCTTACGTATATCAACTTATTAAACAAGATACGATGCATTGAAGTGCGGAGATTTAGCGAGGTGCATGCAACGAGGGACTAAGTTAGGGGTTCAAAAGTGCTTATTACCTACAAGAAAAGACAATTAACTTTGGATTTGTGATGGTCTTTGCAGACTGAGCCCCTCTCATATCAAGGGTATGATTTCGGAAGTGAAGGACAGAGACACCGAACGCAGTACACTTACTTGCCTCCCTGCTGAATGGGCTTGCTTTAGCACGATTCGAATAACACCAGTTGTTATCCTCAGAGACCGAAGAAGTAGAGATTTGAAGGCACTTGAAAGCTCTGACAAAGGCAATCACATGGATAACTAAAGTACGGCCATGTGCTACCATGCATGAGGATCAGGTGAGTTAAAAGCAGTATAAAATGATTGCAAGAAACATCATGGAACAATAAACAATCTCCACCACAACATTTACAGTCATGGAAGGAGGAAGTTGCGGCTCATGCTCAGGCAACGCGAGCAACACATATCAGTAGACCAGGGATGATATAACCAAACTGGTCATTTATTTGCTCAAGTGGTTGTACAACAGAGGACAATGTAACGCTGACAATTTGACGGTCAGCAGAGAGTTGGGAGAACTGGAAGGAGCTGTGCTTGAAGAAAATGCGGTGGCGCAAAGCGACTTGCAAAAGCTGTTGCAGCTTCTGTTCTACCTCCTTAAAGTGGGCTATCAGAGGTGTTCGTGTTGTGGCCAGACCTGCCCTTCTAGGACGTACTCGTCCTGTAGCCAGACCTGCTCCAATAGAACGTGTTCGTGAGAGTTGAAAGCGAAGGAGACCATTGGATAAAGCTTGGTTGAGGAAGCCAGATCGCAGTCTTGTGAAATTTAAAATCAAATTTAAAAGCGTCTTCACTTCTTTTTTAAAATGTTTTATCTGAACTGGATTATTTTACTTACCTCCACCGCCCCAATGCCATAGCAGGCTATTCAATACTCTTCAACTAGACTATTTCTTATACCAATCACCAACTTACGACTGAAGTTATAGCAAAGCCATATAATAAACGACATAGTCTATAATTCTTCCTAGTTTCCAATGTTGCCATTGCTGTCTTGTTCTTAGTTTTGCCTAGCATTCCGTCCATCTGGACGGCAATCAGCTAGTAGGGTGTGAAAGGGAGTGTGCCTTACTCACGTAACCAACGTCTTCACGAAGGCACCGCTTCAATTGTACTCCGGTTCCTGTTGCTAGCACCACTTATGCGGAACATGTGGTTTGGGTGATTGGCATGGTGTACGACATTCGCGACTCTTCTGTTGGAAGTCGCGCAATTCACCCAACAAGGTGGTTGCGCAGACGGCCTTCTAGTTTGCCTAGGGATCATAAACACAAACAGAAGCCGACTAAAAGTAAACAAGATGATGAAGGGGAAGGGGTGCCTGATATTAAGATAGGAAGCAAAGAGGCACGATTTGACAGTTGTTTTTTGAATGCTGCGTTGCGAGACTTTAAGCTCATAACGCTTCTTAGTTAAAATGGATGAAGTCTGTAGATAGGATTTGCACTTCCTTTTGAATGACGAGTTAAAATAAAGTGACGCAACACTGAAACACATCAGCGTACAGAATAATGCCTACTACTGCAGGACAATGAAAGCTGTTTTACTAGAGAGTAAGAAGCATTTTGACGAATGCTCTGATGTCAAAACCCGAGGCATTGGTCAATTTAGTAATTCAAAAACTTCTTCAAAACTTTAACGACATCAAAGGAAAAATGAGTAGGTGTTGCTGACACAAGTGTAGCAGAATTGCTGCCAATCTCCTCTCATTCCCATTTCCAACATTTCAAAAGAATAGGCTTATTTTGTAGGGGCACATTTTTGGCAACCGTGATTGGAGTGAACAGAGGTAGAAGTGCGTACTTTCCGAGCTTCCCTCAGTTTTAGTGCGAGCTGACGATGCATCCGCAGGTGGACTAGTTAAATCGAATAATTTATTCCAAAGTACATGACATGGTCTTGTGTCGAATATTCCATCTTTCTTCCGAAATCTATTCTATCCTTGATTTCTGCCTGAACGGTAGAGTCAAAGGGGTAGTATTTCAGTAAACGCAGTTTAGGATAAAGAAAACCTCCGACTCATGCAAGGCCATTACTGCAAATGCACTCAGACTTCACCAAGTCTTTGACGAGTTGCCTTTTCCTCATATCCTCATTGGTCCCAGGACGATTTGTCTTTTGGGTGTCGCCCGAGCAATTAAAAAGCGATAATGCTGGATCAAAACACATTTGTCGCATCACTCCATACAGAATTTTCACCAAAGTTAAATCAGTTACTACTGAGTCCATTTCATTTGTCATGGTAGACCACAGTTATAATTAAAGGGGCAGTCATTGAGTAATTCTGCAAACGGGTAAGGATTTGGCTATGTTTCGCATCTACGCGTCTTGCATTTAAGCCGAATTTTGGGATTGTTAGTGTGGACAGTGTGAAGTGTGCATGGACATGAAATGTTCGAGAACGTCACTATGAGCCAGGGGAAGGAGGGCCGCCTTAAAGCTAATCCACCTTCAGCGTTTTTTTGGAGATGGCGCACAACACCACACCAAGCATCCTTGATAGGCTAGCCGTCATGCTCCGATTGAAGTTGGCATGCTGTTTTAGTGATTTCAGAGCTCACGCTGAAGGCCAACGTCATCCAAACTTTGCTTTCGTGGTCGGTGTCATTGACCTCGTTTAAAAGACAGGCAATATTTTAGTAGCATTCGCGCGAGATAGTAGAACAAGAACCTTTCTGAAGATGCGGAGGTTACCTATGATTCGCCATGCTGAGCGCTTCCTATGGGTGTTGGGATGGTGGAAGATGTTAAGAAGAGGCCTTACACCGCATAAATGAATGATGAGATGGGCCAAATAGACAGAAGGGGAGACTTTGGCAAGCTTACGCATGGCAGCAATCTGAACAGGTGGGTTATCCACAGAGGGAAGATTAAGCAGTAATGCGGTGCAGTGTGAAGCTTCAAAGACCTGAGCTCCTTCATTAGAGCGGAGTGTCATATGGGAAATGTAGGTGGGGGTGATGAGATTGCCTTGAGTGTTGGTAGCCAGGAAGTAATAAACGCACTTAAAAATTGAAAGCAGGTGCACATGATGAGCGATTCTCCGTGGTTAAGCAAAATCGGCTCCACGAATTTCACTTGGTTAATATCTTCCCCTCTTCTTCCAAACTTACTCCTCCTAACAGCACCATCGATCCCATTGCGGTCCTAGTTCCGCCTCCTGCTCTTTCGTCCCTAAGTCAATTCCCACATTGTTTCTCTCCCGTCCCCTTCCATCCAGTATAGTAGATCATCCGATTTTGAAAATCTAGGCGTTCTGCAGCTCTTCGGATACAGGAGTTCGTACCCCGAAAGTCGCTTAGAAACACTCGGTGGTTGATGTGGACCTGAATTTTATGGGTTTCATGGGTTACAGGACTGCGAGGCAAGAAATCAGCATCGAGGGCAGCAACGAGTTGATTATTTGCCTTTTACCCCTTTCTGGCGACCTTTGTTCCGCAGCGTGGGTGGGTTTCAAGGGAAGAACTGAGGAACAATACTCATTATAACCAACTATGACAGTGGGATAGGGTCACAGCTGGAAAAGCAATGAGACTTTGAAGGATGACTATAGCAGAAAAACCCGTCAAATTTCAAACAAAAATCCTAATTCAAAGGCTTGGAAGTAAAATTTATCCTGCGATTCTCGATAGACTGAGTATGCCTTGTAGGTGTCAAGCGATTAATATAAACCAGGCTTGTGGTTGATCGGGCGTCACCATTTCTTAAGGATGGAGAGACAAAGACTGATTCTCTATACAACTTGAGCAATCTGGGAATATGCTCCTTCCCTTATCCTGCTCCACAAATATATAAATACCTTCCGCAGGTCAGTCTTTTCCACCAAAGGGTATCAAATTGAAGGTAGAAGAAAGGAGCAATGCTGATGGTAAGTCTTTTAATAATGCATTGCTTTATTTTGCAAAGAAGCTGAGGTAATGGAAAGTGGAAGGAGAGTAAGAATTGTTTAGGAATTAGCCCATATTAAAGCACCCGAATATGTATTGTACAATGCAATAACGGTGAAATACGCGAGCGCCTAAGTGCCTACAGGATGCACTTCGGATCGGGTTCGTGGTCTCGGGGCCATTCACCGTTTCATCCATGTGTACAGCGGCCTAATCAAGGCCAATTGAGATCTGGTGTACAAGGCTCCCGGTGCTCGTTCATTCACTAATGCATAACCCACTCGATCTCTTCGACCTGCCGAAATTTAATCACACAGCCTATGCGGACGTACCTGCGGTATCAAAACTTGATCCGCTTTCTCCACTTTAGCCACCTCTTTAGCGGCGACCTACACTATCTCTCCACCTGCCTGCAATTTCAGGCCACTGGCACGCTTCAGCCTTGATTTGTTAAGTTCCACACATGTCTTCAATGCTGTGAAATCTTTCCCGAATACTGCAAAGAATGTGAAGGCATGCTTTTGAAACAAGAAAGCAGCTAAAGTTGATGAAGTCGGGGTATTGTTTAAAGGGAAAACATTGCAAACTATTTGATAACTGTTTGATTTTTATCAAAATTAGGTAAACAAAGTGAGAAATTTGGGAGATTAATAGACATTGCTGTTGGTGGCGAGAATGTGTTCAAGGAGATGTTGGATGGAATGGAGAAGAAGGGGCGGAGATGCATGCATATGGATATGAATGTGTGTATGAGACGAAAAATATCGGCGGCACCGATGGGGTTCCAGAGGGGAAAGGCAAATTGCTAATGTATGCATGTGTCACGTGTGTCGATGAGACGAACTGCAATAATCGTGAGGTGAAACTGGTAATTGTTTGGTTTGTTAAACAACTTAACCCTGGTAGGAGAAAGTGAAAAGGAAAGGGACAAATTGAATGAATGAGTATGCGAATGAAAGAGGGATTGAAGTGCTTCTAATAATAGGCTATAAGTAGTGGTGGTGATGGTGTTAATAAAATTGGAGAGATTGACTCATCGAGATACTGCTTTACAACTCAAAAGCATACGTGTAGCATTTGTATTTAGTAGTTTGGATTAGACTCTAAAACACCTTCATAAACATAGTCTCTTGTATCACGAAATGGCTTTCATAATCTGCAATAAATTTTTGATTTTAGTCGAACATCACTATGGTGTTGGCTACCTGAACCAACCAACCTGTCATGATTATTCCCACACAGCAGTAAACTTGGGAGGCATTACTAGTCTCCACTAATTCTGTAAGGATTTTGCTAATGCGATGGCAATTAAGAAATAAGAACAGATCTTGGGGTATGGAACATCGTGCTCTCTGCTGCAAGTATCTACAACTCCAGGAGGTCACGTCATTAATAGATTCTAAAAAGATTTTGGTCAAAAACCACTTATTTTTAAGTTAATATTCTATTTACCATCGGCCATCCTGAGAAGCGGTTGTTACAAAGACTTTGGCTTAATCAAGGCGGCGATGTTTTGCTAAGCACGCTTAGTAGCAGCGCGAATAGTTTAGCCTCCGCATATTATTTTTTTTACGGGGCACAATTCACAGGAGGATTAAAGGCTGTACCGAATCTGCAGTCTAGATGCACTATGGCATTGGCGGTGCAGAAACTAGTTTATGCGTGCTGCGAAAGAGACCATGCAGGTATGGGGATGGTGCGTAGTTAGGTCATAAGTGAGACGTACATACCCATCAGTTGTGCGCACACTCGTGTTCTTCTTTTATGCTCGTATTGCGTCAACTGGAGGAAACATCCCAGCGCGTGCATGTGTGCGCACAAACCATAGATATGGTGGTGTAATGAGCATAGCGGATGTCAGTGATTGTGACTGTATTCATTGGCAAATTTTTCCATAACAACAACTTGCGTTCACGATTTTCCTAAAACTTAATAGACTGTTTCAGTTCGCGTGTAACATCACGAGCATGATATTTTAGATTAATACCAAGACCCTAATTTCATGGAACGTAAAATTTCGGCGTGTATGTGTGCACAAATGAGTGGACATGGAATGACTTATCATACACGTGCGCAATGATTTCGCATCACCTAGTCAAGTTTCCGCATCAACTATGTTTTTTCTGAACCGGAGTACATTCGCGTGATTTTATACATGCATTTATACCTTTGTCTTTTATTATCAAAGCTAACAACAGCGTGGCCTCATTTATTACCATTAGGAGAGCCTTAGGAATTTCGACTAATGTATGCGCAGTTTGATAACTGCTCGAAGTCGCATTACTGTTCACTTTACGGAGAGATTTGTTGGCAACAGTATACTAACCATTGAGCATAAGCCACCAGCCTATGCTGAGTTCTTTTAGACAAAATTTATACTTTTCCACGAAATACTGCCGTCCTTTTGCACTAAACTACTTTGCACTGTCCTAATTAGTGCATAAACCGAGGTAAAATCAGGGTAGGTCAAGATTCATTGTGCAAACGGGTTTATTTACAATGTCTCCTTTAAGAAAAAACGAAAGATCTTGACGCTCAGCACAAGTGCCTATCTGAATGACCATGGCCCCACCGTGATTGATATATCCACGTATCCGTTCGCAAGCAAGTCATGATCAAACTGGTTGTTCAACTCTGCTTGTTAACGCATCAAAAGTGAAATAGAAAAACTTTTCACAGCAGCAACAGAAACAAAATCTTCCAGTGAAGGGCTGGGCATCATAGAAGCAGGCAAGTGGTGTAGTGCTTAATAGAGGCGTTACAACGATCAGCAATCGAAAAAAAGAAAATTTGGCGTTTATTTTATCTTAAGCTTCCTTTCATGTTCAGCAAAGTCACATTAATTCAAACCAAAAGACAAATAAATTATACGGCATGGTAAGCCTATTCTTCATTGACAATATATCAGGCTCATCATTTGGGCATCTGGATGTTGCTAAATTTTGAATAGGTCTGGAACTACTTGACATGCCACGACACGTGATACCATCATAAAGCAGATTGTAAAATTATGTAATACAATTAATGCAGAGATGCAGGAGGTGTAGTTAACGTTGAAATGCAAACCCAATGGTGGCCCTTGGCATTTGTGAACCCATTAGAGAAAGAATTTGAGGCACCAAGAATGCACATCAGTAGTTTAGGAGGACCGATTCAATGAAAAACTTCTGAGTGATGCAAACAGCCTTTTGGCGTTATGATAAGCATTTACTCGAGGTTCGGGTGGAAGGATATTAGGATATGCAGCGGAGGATGATGTGCGCGGCAGTCAAACAAGGCAAAATCATGACGGATGCTGATTGAAATCTTTGGACATTGCCTTAAAGATGTGTCAGTTGGGATGGTGTTTGACACTTAAGTTGTAGTTATTGCAAATTTACGGAGTGTTTTAAGCAGTTTGTTCAGCGAAGCTATTATAGCTCGCTTTGCATTGAGATAAGATGGATAATTTATGTAAAATACTGCTGCTAACACTGATCTTGTTGCCGACATGTGCGCTGTCAAAAAACGATTCTACCTGTTTGAGTTACGAGCACGTGGGTGATCGACCGCTCTAGGTAGATCTTAAAGTCCCGTTTACGAGAGTGGTGGTGGGGAGTGGGAAGCACGAGCACAAAAGTAGAAGTGCAGTTAGCACGAACGTCACGTGCAACAAATGAAACCAACGAGAAGAGTATATAAGCAATCATCGTGCTGCACACAAGTCATATCAAACGAAGCGAAGAGACAGCCGAAGAAATGGAGTGTGGGAGTTGGTCGTGTCCATATCCGTGGAAGTGGGCACCGTGGACTGAGGCTGTGAAGAACCCACAATGTGAGGAGAAGTGTGGATGGTGGCCGGTGCAGAAGCCGCAGTGGGGAATGCCGCATGCATGGTCACCTGTAGTGGCGCCGCAATGCGCGCAGCCGTGGGGATGGTCGCAGCAGTGCTGGTAGACGACTGAGTTTGTGCCATGGTGGTGGATGAGCTAGTCGACGGTGCGCACATTCTCCTCTGTTATCATTATTTTGCGTCGAATCAGTAAAGAATGCTGCTGGCGATGATTTTCAATAAACTTTTCATCCCAACTTATTTGAGCAGTGTTCTTCATGAGCTGATGTGTTTGCTCCAGCGGATGTATTGGGCATTCGGGTAGACGTGATGAGGACGATCAGTGATGAATGCACAGATTTGACAATGTATAACACGCAGGTCTTGCCAAATTATGCGTTACACATCGCAGCCCTTCTGGGGAATGATTGTGGGCATTCTCCTAAATTCAGCCGCTACTTAATGTCCAAATTTCTTGGTCATTTTATCTTAAGCATAATTTTTACGCCCCACTTTTTTCCTTAACTGATCGTTTCATCTACGCTTAACGGTTGTAATGTAGAATATTTGGCCCATTGTTATTCCATCATTTTATTCTGCTTACCGAGAAATTTGTGGCAAAGACTAAAAAAATAATTTGCCAAAAAGGTCTTCTTACCTCCTCCTTATTATGTCTTACCTTGTAGTATCATGCACAAAATATGCATCTCAATTTGGATTGACTGAACATCTCTGTTTAGGTTAGTTCGTCCTGAGCGTTTGGTTTTTATTGTCTTAAAACTTATTTTTTCAGCTATCTGCTTCATCCTCCCTTCAAATTTCTTATTACAATCGACCCAGTCCCCAATTCTCTATCTACCGATCTTGGTTACTCCGATTGCTCCTGATCCCAATAATGGCAGTCGGCACAACGCAAGAACAGCCTACAATAGTGCCACTGTACATCTTGGGAAATTTTCGTTCACTTCCTCACCCATCCACAATAAAGACAACCTAATTTTGTTCATTGCCGTGTAAAAGTTTGGCAAAAATTTGTCTAATTGGATTAGTTTCGAGTGAAACTTTTTTCGTGATACTTTTGATTTCGCCTCTAATTATGTGTGCCGTATGTGAATTGTTTGCAACAAGCTTGTCTGTTTGCTTCAATGAGCACATTGGAAAGCAGAATAAACCCGATTTTGCGCCCATCGCCTTCCCGTGCGATATCAGCGGGGTCCTTCGAACCCCTCCTCGAACTCGCAGCATCAGTTTTCCATTATGCAGGCATCCTTGGCATCGCAACCACACCTCGCTTTTGCATTCTCTCCCCTGCTCGTCATCCTCGGCATTCACAATTTTCTGGCGATGGGCTTTGCCGAAGTTATGTTGAAGTCTTCTAACAGGACAAAACTTTTACTCACTCTTAGACAGCACTGCGTCATATAGTTGCCGTGAGAGTATCCGATGCTTGTGAAGGGGGAATATTGTAGAACCTGGAGTCTTCAAATCCCTGCTTAAGATTCTTGGGGTCCGCAAAGTGTCACCACACATTTTTTTCGTTTGCTACTTTTTGTTTTTGTAGCGTAGATTAACTTGTGGACAGTCTAAATGCGTTAAAAAGGAGCGCTACTTTAAGGTTTGCCATAGAGGATGTCGCTTCCTCTGGCGAGACATCGATTTGAGGTGGAGGTGCTGGCGATGTCAAAAGCATGAAATTTGAAGAGCAGCAAAATAGGCAACGAATGTTTATCCAGTGATGTCTTGAAGCAGTTGAAGGAGCTCTCGACATTCCTGCTATTAGTGGGTCAGTAGGAACCCACTGCTTTTAGCCTGCCTTGCCGTAACTGTCAACAGACAGCAGGCCACAGGAAGTGCGTAAGGTACAACATTATAAGCCGAATTTGTAAATTTCCTGAAGAACATTACCTATCATTCAGTGAATTCTTGGAATGAAAAGTAGCTATTTCAGGCATATTATAGACAGTTTGTTAAATCATTGATTAAGATTGGGCTTTAGGAAGAAAGGTCGCGCGTAATTATGTAGATTTAATGTTGTTTTAAAAGGCATTTGACTTCAAATCAATCGCTCTGCCTGCAAACTATTTAAGCTGAAGCGCAAGGCTGTCTGAAGGACTGAGTTGTTCTCCACATCTGAGTTTTATTAGCCGAAGAATAGGAAGTAGCGTACGTTTCACTTACTATTTTAAAATCTGGCTTAGGAATAATCAGCATAACCGAATTTTAGGATGTCTTTGTCATTTACGTTATTCGATCATTTCTTAGGACGCAGAACAAGAGGCAATTGGCTAGGACGTGGATAAGATCCTTGGAATACCTGTTGGGGATATTGGCATCAAACCAAAATTGCCAGTTTTTCTGGACAAACGGAAGAGGAGGCGGAGTTGCAACAAATCAGGTAAAGCTATCAGGACCTAAAATACTCTACTTGTTGGGAAATTGTTAAACCCTCTATGTCTTCTTTTTAAGCCGTAAACAATAGTGTGAAGGTGAAGTCGAATCCGAAATCACGGTGGAGCGGTCGCAAGTTGATTCCGGAGGTAGTAGAATCCAAGAGAAATTCTCTCCATGAGCCGCCTATTGTGGACGACAAGGCCGTCAATGCGCTTGCTATGGGAAGAATGTAATGTGGATTATTCTCGTTGGGTTGTCATTTATGAACTTCTTGGAGTGGTTATGCAGCAGTTTTTGGCCTAAAACCAATGCGTTCTTTGTGTGGGATGTACGATGGAGCTTCAAATGTACTTATCCTGTTTAAATGATGGATGGGTTGAATGCTGAAGAAGAAATGCAGTTTAAAATATGACGTGGGCATTATTCCAAACAACAGGTCGGTGGGAGTGAAACGGCTTGCGTATTTTGCTCCTTGCACCAGGACCCGGAATAATGTCCACGTCGTATCAAAAGTGCAGTTCCTTTTCAGCAGCCGACCTTTCCATCATTTGAATAAAGAAAATACAATCAAGATTCCATCCCACATCTCCACACGAAGAGCGCGCAGGGTTCAAGCCATGGTAGCCGCTACAACCGAAGATCAGAACTGGTAGACACCTGCTCTAGGAAGCGCATTTATGGCCCTGTCACACACAATAGACGGCAAATAAAAGGAAGACACCCCTTACGATTCCACTAACTCAGGAGTCAGCTCGTGGTCGACCTCTTTTGACACTGAGTTTGGCTTACCAATTTGCGTGTTGAGGACTGTCAAATTTGATGAAGAGCTGGCATCCGAGGCAATCATTCGCCAGCATCATCGCTAAATACTGAGTCTCTGCAAATCTCGAGATCCGAGGTTTTTTGATGAAATTAATTGTTTGGAGATGCTTCGGAAGGTGGATGGATAAAATTGAAACGCATAACTCCTACTCTCTTCTCTAGTTTCTTCCAGTGATTGAGTGGCTGAGTGCTATTTGTCCTGATAATGTAATGATCTGCGGCCTCGCTAGAGACTAGTTAAATGAAAAGGTGAGTGGTTTGATTTTCGTAGTGCTTATCTTCCTCAATCCTAGATGTAGGTGGCCAGGGGTTCCTTTGATGTTGGGATGATTATCTCTTCTGTGGCTCATGGCTACTCTGTGCTTGAATGCGAAGCAGAGGAAACAAAGTACGGTGTGAAAAGTAAAGTAAAGTGAGACACGAGCTTGAGGGAAGTGATGGTGCTGAGGCGTTGAAGCTGAGGTAAACGTGATGAAGACTGTTCTGAACAAAGACTTTCGGTGATTAAATGTGATGTGGTCTTGCAGAGCTGCAGCTTTTGTGGGTTTGTGATTTGGGACTTGGGTTTAGCAAACTTACGCATTGTGAGTTAGATTTTTCATATATTGGCATCAAACATGAAGGAAGGCTACATTAAAGCAATGCATGGACTTGTATTGATTGGCCTTAACATGGTTGTTACTACGGTGTCCTCAATGGTGGGTGACATCAGCGCGCTGTTAGGATCGTCAACACATGACTTATGCATCGGAGATGGAAAAAATAACTTTGGTTATCGAGGCGTGGGGGAAGGATGGGTGATGGAGGCCACCTAGATCTCTCGACGTTAACATTATTGCTTTGCTGCAACCCAAAATGGACGTGTCTTGACCTTGAAAGCAAGCTAAATCGATATGCAGGGTTATACGGCAGCAAAGTTCTGCCTGCACAATTACTCATTCATATAACGCTATTTGACCTTAAAACTTGTCCTAAAAATGTGTATCTTTGGTTTCACAATGCTGTTGATTGCCACGAATCCGACCTAGATCTATTTGTAGGTCATACAGTGACGACATTTACACTTAAGTATGAGCTTCACTAACGACTTGAGCCCTAAAATCGGTACTGGTACTGCTGTGGGGAGGCAGATGCATCGCACTGCTGGATAGAGTTGTCTAGTTGGCTAACGCATCATCCATTAACGGTGATGGATATCTACCTGCTTGGAGCCACCACCGGAATCGTGGTAGTCCTCCTAGCCTGGCGAGTTGCGTTCGGCAAGCATGCTTCTCGTCAACAATCTGGCATTACGCCTCTTTGATATAGAAGTGAACTCTCTAAACGGGCATCAATCTTACCACTGCTCACCTAGGTTGATTCTTTTCTGTCAAGGAGGAGGAAAGGAGGCGAAGGAGACGAGGCCAATGCGCCACGTGTTGTCAAGAGTGGTGCTGTTTCAATGCGCTTCATTGGACTCAGTTCCAGTTTCGTTAGTTGTGGTAGGACCAAAGTTGTGTGGGTGGTGTGCCACAAACGCTCATTGACATATTGAGTGGGCCACGCTTGCTATAAGGTGTGTCAAAATGAACGTCGACTATTCTAGTAGGCGAAGTAATGACGAGTCAACAACGTAGGGCCAAGGCGCAATGAAAATAGAGGAGACACATCTGACGCTTTCAAAAATTGTCAAAAAGGGGAAGCTTTGCCAAGAGCGCACTCCTCTCGAAGATCACTCGACTATTTTACTCAAGGGAATGTTGCGACTTCAGTGCTGGAATAAAGTTTGTCTGTGTATGAAGGAAGGGAATGATAGCGGAGTGTGAGGACCTAGGTTGGCAGTCCAACCGGACTCTTCCCGACTAACAGTCCACGTCAGCTTCATTTCCATGCACGATCTAAGCACCTGTCCAGCAGATACATTTGACTGGGCTTTTAGCATTTATCTCTTCCACCGCACTATCTCTGTCTCATTCCACTGCTTTCCTGCATTGCATTGAAAATATTCTGCGCTAAATTGACACGTTTGCTGTTTGTTTAGTCCTCAGTCGCATCTACATTCACTTGGATGGTTATTGTACCTTCGTTGAGTGAAGTGGCCTCTAGGCCATGCTAGTAACTGAAAAGTACAGTGCAGAGTTCACTGAAATGTAGCAGGCCAAAACAGCAAGTACATTGTTTACTTTTTGGGTTAGTGATAAGGTATGATGTCTTTCAAGCGTAGAGAGTTGAAAAGTAAATGGCGGTTAAAAGCTTTACCACCACAGTGCCGATTACATTACTCCCAGATGTAGCTGAGCAAATTTCTGGAGAAAAAACTTTGCCAAGATAATATGTCTTATGCGCAATCGCGGTTCATTCATCAGATGTTGAATGGTGGATATGTAATGTTGATCGCTTGCCTTTCAGACGCCAATTATCCACAAACTTAGACCAATGCAATCCATTTATCCTCGTCGACTAGCCCGTAATGACGTAGTAGCTGTATTATTACCATAAAGTCGACAAAACACGCCCATTTTGTAAGCATAGCTACTGACTGTGCAAGTCTGAATCTCTGTAGAGATCTAACTGCAAGCGTCATTGAGCCTACAGCAGTCAAAAGGCGGATTTGATCACCTTCAGAAGATTTGTAAAACGAGATTAAAGTGAGGGCACAACATACTGGTGTAGGACTTTCCTTTATTTTTAGTCTTCAGGTGAACGGAACTCATGACCGGAGGAATGAACAGAATCCACTTCAGTAATTCTACTCTGGAATAGGTATTTTACAAATAGGTTGAGCTCAGTTATAAAAAATTTGCTATTTGTAGAACAATCGCCCCATTCATCCTCCATAGGGTGTCATTTTGCGAAATTGAAGCCTTAATTGGTTAAAATTTAAGTTGAGAATTGAGGAGGCGAAACGAAGTCGGTCATTTGCTGATGGTTCTAAATTCTTTGCGTTCAGAGACTCCGATGCAATCTTACACCTCCCTTCTACCCTATGAGCGTGCTCTCAGGTCACTTGGCACGAAGACTTGTCAAGACGGATCTGCAATGATTGGAAATATTTTTGTTGAAATTTGGTTCATGTATTCTATGTTTTAGTCTCATGTATTTGCACTGGTAATAGAGCAAGTCCAGCACTACATTTTTAGCGGTAAACCTAGTAAAAAACTAGGAGAAAATGGAAGAACAATCTTGAACAAGTTGCAATAAGTAATGGCCTAAGTTGCGTATTTAGAATAATTTTTGAAGCGCCGCTTCTTTAGTAGAACCAATGTGTCCCTCTCAAATTCACTTTCACCGTATTCTGCCCAAGTTACAACTGCAAAATTCTGGTTCACAATGGAGTGAAATCCGGAATAGCTTCCTCCGAATTCATCGTAAAGTGTTAAGTATAGCAGGGTGGTGAATTGCTGACGGAGAATCAAACAGCTTCAAGCACTGTGAAACTCAAAAGTCATTGACTCTTACGATTATTCCGTGTGGCAGAAAGTGATTTTCTTTAGATGACATCCACCACTAATGATAGCATGGGAAGTAGTCATTCTAGTCTCTAGTAGACCACCGCAATAACCCCTTCAATCGTATGTTTCGCTCGCTAAAATATAGGTGCCAAAGTACACCAAGCCCCCTCATATCGGGAGTAGTCACAATGACTTGTTTTATGCTTGAGATTGGTAAGCTAAACAGCGTTGCGGAATCCGCCGATGACACCACGGAAGGGAATTGCAGAATGTGAGAAGATTTCACCAGGAAGTAGTGCGAGAATGTGATCGCGATGGTAAAAGGGCATCACGATGCCAGAAATTATCAATCGAGTACGAAATTATAAAAGTGCTTCATTTTGACTGAACGCAGTGGTGGAAGAATCCGCATCACCTGATCAGTTATATTGTTTTATTTCAACTGCCGGAGGCTGCAACTGTGTAAACTGCGTGATTGCTGTGTATTTCCTTTTCGTTGGTGTCTCAAGCTACTCAGAGTGCATGAGTACCAGCTTCATTACTGTTAATGCCAGCACAGTCTCCAACGCAACATAATTTACCTGCATTCTTACACACATCGATGCAGTGAATTCGCCTGACCATGGCAGTGTGAATACTTGATTCGAGCCCTGTTCCCATCCACAGTCCCAATTATGAGTTTTGGAAATGGGAATTTACCTTGCAAGATGGGCAGATGCTGAGTGTGATTCATCAACTATGTTGTTGGGAGCCCTTGCGACTCAGTGGCACACTAGAATCTCTAGTTGTGGCTAACTTCTAATCCCAAACTCCACTTCTACACTCTTGTCTAAAATCAAGTGCTTCCTTTCACATCGTGACCATAATTGCGCTGCCTGCAATCTTTGAGTGTGGTTGCATAGCAGAATTGGGTGCTGTGTGCAAGGCCATGTGGCCATTCACACGCATTGGTGACGCTAAGGTCAATTATTTCCACAAGACGACAACTCACTGGCGCCCTAATCAAGCACGTGCATAGTATAGCAGAGACAATGGCGTCAGTTTGTTGCATTTCAGCTCTATGAGAGATTCTTTTGCATGCACTCTTTAAGAAAATGATAAGAAATCCTATCCTCTACTCCTCATATTCTGCTGCCAAACACTATATTTTTCTTGGAGCATGTTATTTTGCATGACCCAAGGAGGCGTGTGTGCAACAGCTTCCATCCACGCTAGATTGTGGAGCATCAGTTACTCTAGTGGAGCCCTATCACAACTGACGAAACCGTGTTTGGTGTCGGATGCGTTGCATTACAGACATTCCTGGTGTAAACCAGAACCACTCGTGGCTGTAGTGGAAGATGAAATTTTGACTACGCTTTTCGCGTTGATTTCCTCAGTGGCCAAACACCACTCACGACAACTAACAGACCCGGATGCTGATGTGGTCTATGCTAAAAGTTACTCGAAATGCTGTGCTCAGTCCCTCTAACTCTTTTCCCTTTATACTTTTCCGATTAACTTCGATCAACTCCTACAGATTTTGGGGAGTAGTCTTGCCTATTTCTTTGTCCTCTGTCACCCACACATATGCAAATGACAGAATTTCGATTACTACAACTGATGCGAAACGGTTAAAATAAAAGTGGTCCATTTTCCTTTGCAAAATGCCCTTCAGGTATCACGGATGCCAATTTCGCGGATATGGGGAAGTAAAATTATGCTTCACCGTAGTGAGGTGTGGTTAGCTGGTCCTCTTCATCCTCCGATTCGAGTCAGCTTTTCAGGCTTTGGACGAAGAGGCGTTAACTATATTGCAAACTTGCAGACTAGACCAGCCTGTTACCCGGACAGCACTGTTGGAATATCTGTTGAGCTTGGATCTGATAGAGCAAAATTACCAGTTCGAGACGATTCCAAAAAATATTGAAATCATGCTAGCTAGTCAGAGTGCTAACCTGCCCGCTAACCATCTAGCCAGCCATTCGGATAGATGATTATGATTAAACTGATGCTAATCAACATGCAAAACGGGCAGCGTTCCCTGCCAGGAGTTAGATGTGGGCTACGCCCCTAGTAGTAGTGACAAATAGACAACGAGTTCTGGACTTGGATACGATTTAAGTCATTTGCATAGATAAGCACAAAGTGGCAAGAATTGGCAACCCTGGCGTACAAATTTCGGGAAACATGAGTATCGACTTGGCTACTATCCTTCATTGAACTGAGGGATGATGATGAAAAGCTAATTGTTCAAAGCTCCCGTAAGCTGCTCGGGCTCAAACAATCTCTCCCCTTCCATATGATCGACGACTTATCATGACATATTCTCCTCTAACTTTGACACCACCATACCTAAAACACCTATCTTGAAATAAATGGAGCAGCGGAGGACTTCGGCAAATCTTCCGCTGTTTTTCGTGGTTGGGCTTCAGTCCACTCTGTTCCCTTGTTGTTCTTTGTTCCACACCGTCAGCATGATTGCATAATTAAAATAAAATTTTCAGTCATATACAGCCCTTCGTTACACCTTCCGTGCGGCCAGAATCAGGTAGCAGGTAATAGCACGGGCATTGTAGGCTGGAGCAAGAGCAGTGAGACACTTGGCCACTTCATTGCGCTAGCAGTTCCTTCATGCAAAACCACCAGTGAGTAAGAATCGATGCCAGCTAGCCAAGGTTAAATTCCTTATCACCCAAGATCGTTGAATGACTGGTCGGCCGAACAGTCCACCTGAGCAATTAACCATCCAACTGACCAGAAGCCCTAATAGTGCTTATCCCTTGTCACAGTAAGGTGCCGCCAACTATGCTGCCTCTTCTACGTTCTCTGGATCGCGTGAGCATTATTATCGAGAATCGAGAGCTCGAGACGCAATTGCGAATAACCGCCCCACATTTCGAATTGGCTCATTATGTCCCTCTTACTCAGGTGCTTAAAAGCAACGTGGAAAAACTGATCCCCATTAAGGTAGTCATCAAATTTTTTAAGGTGAGCTAGACGAGGATTCCATTCACCGTCGTCTTGCTTGCCGATTTTAGCTGTGCCTTGCTCTTCAAGGATTTCCGCACGATTCTCTCGAGGCATCTAGAGAAGGAATCAGTGCAACTGCGCGTGTTTTGTCGACTACAATATTACTTAGTGAAATCGGCTTAACGGCTCTGAGTCACGATTTAATTAAAGAGGTTGCAGATTAGGCAGCTTAAGGAAGGCCTTGATGTCGGATAGCCAAAAGGTTCTTCTTATCTCCCCTTTTCGCCGCTTGGGGCCCATTTGGCCATGTCCACCCTCAGGCGCCTGAGCTGGAAAGGTCTGATTACCATGAAGCGGGATTGGGTCTGCGCTCAGTTATACTTAGGTCAATCCGACCGACTTAGGCAAAACCATCAGCTCTGCTGCCTTGTCTTTGTTCCAGTTTATTATTCTTGGTGTAAAGGTTGGTGGATGAGAAGTCATTCATTCACTCGTCTTATCAGATAGGTGCGCTTGCTAGCTTTAATCTTTGGTTTCGGATAGCAAAGGCATCAGTGTTCAAGTGGTTTTTTGAGTAGATGTAAAAAAGTAGGTATCACGACAATGTAATTGTCTTTCTAACCGCAAACGCCAGTATATAGCAGCGGCTGTGTCGGAAAAGTATGGCACATCAGCCATTCCCACAACACTCGTACGTTAAAATCCTGCCTTAAGAAAAATATAATGGCCAATGCGAAGTGTACGCATTGACGGTATCGAATGTAGAACAAATAGTATTTCCGAACAGTCGTGGTCGGTGCTTGTGGCCGACGACAGGCCTGAGGGGAATGGCGATAACAGATGTCTTCTAAGTGAAAGGCATTGTAAGAGAATTTTCACTCTACGGGCACAAAATCCTCCTGTTGTTACTTCTGGGGACAAGAAGCACGTCCAATGAACAGAATGGTGAGCGACAGACGGAAACGAATTGCCAGTGGACGGAGAAACATGATGAAGCCTTCCAGTGGCTAAGGCAATAGCTCTTATCCACCCGATCCTCACACAGCATTTACTGAAATAATATTCTCAAATAGCTAACCAAAACTGCCTACTAACTAAGAAGCGGTTATTTTGAATTATTATTTCAATGTTTCGCTGACATTACAAGCAACACATTTGCCATTTCCATATCTTGATGAAGCAAATCGACAAGTCAAATAGCAATCGTTGCATTGTATTATAGAAGCGATACATCAGAGAAGCAGCTTTCTGAATAAAGCTATAATTTGGTTGGTAGATTACCAGAATACATTGGAAATGCAGTTGTGCTTCTCAGGAGATTAGAATACAATATTTTGCCTCATGGAAGTCGTAAACACCTCAGCCTTTTGACATGATTATCATGGTTACAACGATGTTTCTATCAGTGAAAAGAAGTAGTAAGCTTAATAGCAAATTTTGTCATTCGATCCACATGCAGTTAATCTCAATGCGTGGGCGGAATGTGAGTGAGTGACTGCTTACTCGTAAAGATGCTTCGTTAGATAAGCAAAACTCAAAGGAACTATGAAAGCTAGAAGGTTGTCGCTTCGGTGTTATGAGGCGTCTGGTGAGCACTTGCTTTGACCTGCAAACAAATGATGCGTTCCTCGCTCACCATGTGATGGCAAGCGCGGGTGACTAGAAGCCGACTCTTCAGTTACACCAATAGGAGAGGTGCAAAATCTGTTGAGCACCTCCGTCGGTTGTAGGTGAAATAACGGTGCCACTACCTCTAGTGTAGTCAGCTAATTTTCGGCTTTGACAAAAGCGATGAATAATTAAAGGAGATGTTGATTATCAGTAGATATGCAGTGCTAGATTTGGCTTTCAAAAGGCGCTGTAAATACCATCGTGCTGGATTAACTACGCGAATGTAGGGAAGTCCATTTTCGTGGCTGTCGTTGGCAACGTATTCATCCTGACCTGATGTGCACCTTAAAGGGCTGCGTGACACATGACTGCTGCTGCGAAATCATCGCCGTCAATTTGCCTTGCCAGACTGAGGCCATCGCCGCAAAACAATGGTTCCGTTGCTCTCTGGTGGTCTTGTGGATTCCCTATACTCCTATAACTTGTCTATCAACAAGACATTAATAAGTTACAAAGTACTGAAGCCACAAAATTTTTGAGTTGTAGCTGGTGACGTCATTGCATTTGTTTCATGCTGATGACGTTCATCGAACAACGTGCTTCCATGAAAGCCTTGTCACTACTTCCACAATTCCATGCAATATCAAAATTCACACATTTGTAGAATTCACAAAATCATACCTGCTATTCTCTTAATAATTGATGTGAAATCATGTGGGTTCATGGATATCATTTGTTAGAAGAGACGAAGCTCAAAATTAGTGGTTTCATGCGATCAATAGAGTGGCATGGTTTTATGTCCGCCTCATATTGCGTTGCACAGCTTCACTTTGTTTATTGAAGTTTCCTGCTCAACTGCATTTTCCACCTGCATCGCCTACGATCACAAGCTCAAAGCTGAAGCCGACATTTCACAAAGGCTATCGCATGACTTGTGACGGTTGTGCTAAACCCGTTCTGCATCACCAATCACCAGCGGCTCTACTTCATACTACAAAGGCACCACCTCATCTTGTAAATCCACTTCTCGTTGTGCGATCTCAAAATCTATGCAGTGGAACGAGACGGTTAAGTAGACAATAAAAGACGCTTTGTGTTCAATATTCATACATCATCATTCATCATTCTATGTTCCCTCATCTTCTCATCAGAACTGATTCTCGCATCACAGTGACACATTCATGCCATATTTTTATTTTAGCAATCAAAAGCTCAAAAATATCAGGCAAATGACGACAAAATCGTACATTCTGTGATTATTACTACTGGTCACCGTATTCAAAGTTAAATCATTTCAGTGTGTTTGGGTCAACTGTTCTTCTCCTCAGCCCTTCTTCTGCTAAAGATATAAAGGAAGAAGTGACCAGATGGTTTTCTTGCTTGTAAGTTGACCGATTGAAAGGGATAAGGACACTTAATTTATCAGTTGGAACTGAAGAAATAGCTCTCTGCAAGTGGCATCAGCCACATCAGTGTAAATGGTATCGTTGGATAGTCTCCAATAAGCGTGTTGAATAAGAACCTGAAGGAGTAAAGGCAAAGGTTGTCAAATTCGATGGCAATAAGACAAATGAGGGACATTAACTGTCATCAACGCAGTGAGCGAATTGCAACCCTTCTTCTCCAAGTGTCAGAGTGTTGCCTATGGAAGACTGGGTGGAAGAGACTATTGTACATTTTGTAGCATTGAACAGTGCAATAGTGATCATGGAGGGTGAGGCGTTGACAAATTGTAAATTTTGAAAGAGTGAGGTACGGTATCATCCGACGCCATCATCTTTGAATGAAGGTGGTAATGTTCGCACAACCTCAATTTTATTGCAATCTGATCGTCTGTCACTGATTTGGTCTGCTAGAACAAAACTGCGAGAATGTCGCAAAACGTGACTGCAGTGTCCATGGGCTACATGGATAGGATCAGACCACTTGAGCCCTTTCAAATCTGCCTACTCTGCGCACTGTGATGGCACGAAGTCTGCTATTGCACCCAAAATGTGAAATGAAGGTGATTCTAGTCGGCGGATCTGCAATCCATAGTCGGCTTGACCTGAATCATAAGTGACGGGATTATCTCAACCAATGTGATACCAAAGTCTGTTTCATTACGCCACATCCAACCATATCACTCCATGTCTTATTTCACGTATAAATAAGCGGAATCGTCTGGCTCTCTTAGTCCCTTTGCCACGATGATATGCGCACGGAATGGTGAGTTGTTATTTACTTAGCATCGCTCACCATCATCATCCTCAACTGTTGCTCTGCACACATTTTGCAATGTCAGGTCCCTTTGTGAAGATGGTCTCCACACTCATCACTGCCATCGCCATGGTGGCGTGTGAGTCGCCAACACCAGTTGAACAGGAACAACTTCTTGAAGCTCATCGGGAAGTTCGCGAAAATGTACGACCTACTGCCACCAATGTGCAACTGATCGCACGTTCGTTGCCAGCACCTTCGTGGTTGACTGGACTTGTGCCAACAGTGTAATCTGTTTCACGTGTAAATGGTGCCTGTTTTCATTTGTCTAGAAGTACTCTACGGACTTGCAGAATCTGGCAACTTTTTGGGCCAAGATGTGCAGGTTTAAACCTCCCTTTCAATGGCCCTATCATAGAGCTGTATGAAATACCGTCGTTATCAGTGGCCGAAAGCCGTCCATTACTGAAGGCGTATGTGCCTGGAAGAATAAAGCCAAAAACTACAATTACCATGACAACAATTGCACAGGCCCCTGTGGTCACCACACATAGATGAGGAAATTGTGCGTGTGTGTGTGTGGTATTGAATGGTTTAGTTCCGGACGATACGTCTTGTCGTGCCTTTCTCTCTACCTAGATAGATGGTTCGGGCAACCATAGATGAGTTTGGCTGTGCAATGCAGCGATGTGATGGCATTATGCCTGGTGTACAGAACCCACAATATTTGATTGTGTGTGGCTACACACCTGGGTAAGTTCTGGTTCGTCTGACCGTGAGGCTGAGGAGAAGCTCATCAATACAGTGCTGTGTGCGCATTCTTTTAGAGGGAACAACGGAGGCCGGCGACCGTATGAGGAAGGAACCAGCTGCAGCAAATGCCCTGAAGGACGGATGTGTTTCCGCAAACAATGCGCCGAAAAGCAGAAAGGCCATCAAGTGTACTCGATGCTGAACTTAAAGAATCGCAGAAAGGTAACTGTGCCGGCCTGTGTGGTCTATAAGGACTAGTCTTCCACCAACTGTACTGGTTGGAGCCAAAACTATGTGCTGAAAATCAATCGCCCTCTCTCCAAACACTCTCACCACACTTTCAAGCTATGTCATCTCTCCAGTATGTTTTCTTTATTTTTCACTCCTTCTTTTCGACAGAATAAATGCACACAAACCCACTTATGTTGATGAATGTGGCTATGAGGAAATGGTGTGTGCGGCGTGTAGTGGAAAGAGCACCATGTGGGACGTAAAGTTGGAAGCAAGGCGAGAGCTAGTGATGTGCGTGGTGAAGGAAAGGAATGGGATGTGCTTGCCTCAAGAATAAGGGTGCACGAGCTGTGGGGACAGTGCCAACGTTAACTATTCGACTCTATAGTGTAGCAAGAAATGGGGGCACATTGTAAATAGGCCCGATGTTCAAAACATGTCTGCTATGAAGAGCAGGAACTGGCTCACCTAATTAGTCGTCAGGGTGCAGCTAATGAGATTTGATGAATCACATCCCATATAATGTCGCGTTTGGGATGTTGACGGGGTGTAGAGCTTATCACATTTGGAAGGGGTTAGGTTGTCGGCTATCGATAAATGCGGTTGGACCCAAACAACTGTGTAAGCAGGAGTGTTTTTAATCAGTTTGCGCCTCACCCGACTTTACATCGAATGGAATGCCAAGATCCATATGATTATGCACTGTCGAGGAAATAATAAGTGAAGGGAAGAACCTAAACAAGGGAAGAGAGTAGAAGTAATGCTTTGAATTCTAAACGCCTACCCTTCGCGGCATCTGCAAACAAGCGGCATCATTAGCAAACCTCGAATTTCGAGAATTGCAGAGACTGTGACGTACACATAAGAAATCACCACTGCGTCTTCGCATTAGACTTAATACAGAGCGACGAGTGAGACGAATGATAGTCTCAGGTTTCAGCTCCCACTCTAATTCGACACGACTTTCATCACGCCGATTAGGCAGATGCTCTAACTGCGCTTCTGGATCCTCATTGACCCGCAGTCCAAGAGGTTGGAATCATCCAAGCTTGCCCCAAAGAAAGCCGCGTGTCCTGCCTCCTCACCTTAAAGGTAATAGCAACCATGTAAACCGACTCCATAAACACACCAATTTGTCCCAATCCTCTCCGCCTCCATCCACACCTCTTCATACTTCTAAGCTTAAAAATAATTTGACGAACGTCTGCGCAGCTACATACTTTACTCCGAGGTGCCAAGGTTAATGGTAGACGCCAAAGCTTAGCTCTACCTTGGCCCAATATTTAAGTTGACAGTGCGCAAAAACCGTGGCATGCAGTAGTTTCAAAGTGGAAGGGCCTGGTGATGTAAAAAGACGGCTCGATAGCTGCAATGGTAAGCGCACTAATGGTACTCTGAACTTAGGCGCCGCAAAAGAACAGCGTTCACTGTAAAATTAGACAGAAACGCTTTTGTTGCCACTCCATCGTCAACAACAGGATCGCCTTTTCCCATGACCTCAAGCACTCTTGCCCTTCCTCGCCCCCGAGCCAGGAGAGTAATCCACGTAGGGGTCTCAGGTTGCCGACATTCAGAGACAAGCCACGATTGCTATCTCTTTGGTGCCAAAACAGTATGCCTAGGAAACCCGCACTTGATGCCAATAATGGTTTTTGCTGAAAATGCATGAGCACAGCTAGTATTTTTTCAAAGCCAATGTAATTCTATCTAACATTTTTATTAGCCGTAATCTCAAGGTTGATAGCAATGTCTGTTACTAAAGTTTGCTTTTTGAATTGCAGATAGCCTTTGCATACGGCTGGCGGTGTGCATGAAAACTTGGGATATGCCAAGATTGTGATTGCTGTTCGTGGCTTGTAATTTGCTTTGAAGGAAGAGAATGCGTAGGTATCCATTATAAAGTGTGTCTTATTTGTTTATTTTGTGTATGTCCAGAAGCATAGCTTGGCGCGAAAGTGTGGTTAGGGATTTTTGGCTTACTGAATTCATAGTTTCTGTATTGCCTGTGGTGGCATGCTCAAATCCTGTTGTGTACTTTAATCTAATACTGGTGTAGACAGTGTCCTTCTTGGCGTAGGTGGCTTGTTGCGGTATGGTTAAGTTTGCTGATTTTGGCCTGTGCAAGTTCTTTTCAAATTAAGATAAAGAGTGAGGGTTCTGATTTCTTCGTTGGTTACGCATCTCATTTGCGTGCTTGAGGTAACCTGTCGAAGTATTCCAGAGGATTCTAAGGTATTGTTTGAGGTTCTACAACAATTGCTTTGGAAAGCCATAAAGTTGAGACGGGGATATCTTAACCGTGCTTTTTCATGCTACAAGTACGGGCAAATCTGTTGGGGGGAATTGGCAAATGATACAACAATTGTAGGATGTAGTTTCCTGTGCCTTGATTTGGCCTTTAGTGCATCAGCGAATTCAAAAATGTAAATTTTAACTAATTCCAACAGTTAAGCGTGAAGGTTCGCTTACAAGAAAATGGTTTGCGATGCCTCCTTTCCCATGCTCAAGCCCAGATAACTGTTCCTGACTTTGATGAAAAGTAAGGATAAGCACTCGCGTGTGGATTTTTGTGAATGAACTTAGATGTTTGACTTTTTCAGTGGCCTTAAACAGGTTTTAATGCAACTCATGCATCTTTTCACTGATTGTAGAAATAAATAATAATGAAAATGGTCTATTGTTGGTGTTAGAGAGGATGCATTGTAATTTAGCCTCGACATGTTTAAATCGTAAGCTTGTACTTTATTCCCGCTCTGCTGTCAGATTGAAGCTTTTTATTGTAGGGATTTCATTCCGGTCTAGGTAGATCTCATGCAGTTGGTCAATGCTAAAACAGAGCTGGAAGGATTTCTTCATGAGGGCACTTTCTTCGTCTTCTCGAAGGGCTTTCGCTCCCCGTTTCTCAGCTGCAATGGTTAATGAGGACGTCTACGCTGTACTATGCAGTCATTGGAGGGTGGAAAGAGTCTGCTCTCCGTCATCGTCCATTTTGACAACATGCATTTCGTTCGGCGCTCCTTGTATGAGGTAGCAAGACGCATTCTCATGGCAACGAGTACGTGCGTGGAGGCGAACAATCGAAAGGCTGTTTTTTGGTGGAACTACGGGTGTCAAATGCTCGACCTCTTTCTCATCTCTTTACCGAGTCGTGGGTGCAGCTGATGTTTTGATGACTATCGCCCAGTATTAGCTGCAGTTTGTGTTTGCTCCCACCTCCCCGCACCAATGTGACACATTTGGCGTCTTTACTTTTTTTAAATAGGCTCGGCGTCAACTATGTATTGTTGGTTCCTTATCGGTTTGTAATAATTGGCTCAATTCAAGGTAGTAAGGTAAGCGCTGGAGCTTTTTTGGTAAGGGAATACACTTGTTTTTTTTGTGAACAAGTTTTGATGTCGATTGAATAATAAAACACCTGGGCTGTGGTAAATCTGTTGTAATCGAGGTGGGTGAAGTCATGTTGCGTGAACCAGTCATCAGACGTTTATTCAGACGCGTTTTCGATAGTGGGTGTTTCTTGAACCAAACGGAAGCGGGCCGATGCAACACGTAGGGTTGCAGTGTTCCCTGTTCTTCAAAACCTGTGACTTATTCTTTTCTGCATCATAGTTCTTTCCACTTCTCTTGTGTTTTCGTTGGATTTTTGCGCATTTGATTTTAGGACTTTGTTTTCCTTAGTTGTTCATATACTCGTCCTTGTTAAGAGAAATGAAGGCAGGAGAACGATTATTGAAAGTGGACATTAATTGCTATTAACATCAAGTTGATACATTAAATTGACACTTTTCTCTGACTACTGATTGTCGTGCAGTTCGACCCAGGTTTTTACTCCGGCATGAAAACGGCAACGTGATTTGTCAATTGTGCATTAGATAAGCTAAGTTTGTGGACTGGGAGCGCAGCCGTTCTTAGACGTCATGATTCCTAAGTGTGGGGTTCGAATTCGGTCTCGTGAGTTTGCAGAAAAAATGGTGGTAAATAAATTGGTGTGGGTGATCTGGAGTGGTCTTGACGTCTCTTTGGTTCCGGCTTGTGTCATAAGGCTGCAATACAAAACACTGCATTCGACTGGCACGCGATGAGGAAGTTAAGTGCAAATTTTGAGCCACTCCATGCCGTAAGTTTGGCCGAGTGGTCGCATGGTGTGATTCCTGTACAGCTGTCGATTCCTGCATGCTGCTTAACTTGCAAATGCTGAAGTATTGTTGTTGTTTATAACCACTCTTTGTTACCTCATTGTGAGATGTTTTCATCTGCTCAGTTGGTTTCTTCACATAACGGCTGCGTACTGCATTAGCCATTCGCTTCCACTTCACCATGACCCCGATTTTTATACAGACAGGGATTGCGATACGGCGAAAGCAGCGATTGACAGCCTATTGTTGAACCTACGCCCATCAGCCACTTCATCTTCTTGCTGCAGCACCGTCATCGCGACGACGAAGCCGGAGATCGTTGGCGGTCTCCTCGACAGCTCAGCCTCCTTCGTCTGTATCGTACTCACCATCTACGCAGACGGAGTATAAAGGTTTACGACCAGTGTGTCATTGACGTCGTCTCTCTTGCTGTATGTCTAGCCCATCAACTTCCTCTCTGCAGTGGTAACTCTTACCCACTAACCCTCCACTTCTGCGCACTCTTTTTGTTTGAAGTGGCGCAGATTCATGCCACCATTAACGAGTGGTCAGTTGTTGCTGCACCTGAAAATGAAATTACTAGAGCTAATGGTTCTGTTAATATCGCTGCTTCCTCGTTGCCTGTCCGTGAGTTTATGGATTTGGTTGCACTGGCTGTGGAAGTGGGGAAAGCTGACGAACATGTGGTTTTTTGCTGTTAGTCGATGCCTTGGAGGAGGGGAGAAAAGGGAGCTTGAGACTTGCTTTGTCCGGGGTGTAAGTTTCTCTTCCTACACCGTGTATTGATGGTAAATCGAATCTAGGCATTTGATTTTCTTGCTTTCTTTAAGTTGGCCGAAAGCTGCTGAAGATTCTTACAAGTTAACTATTACCTCGATGCAGTTTCGGATTTCACTGCGCATGAGTTGCTCTTTGGCAAAATTAGTGGGCCTTGTTGACTAAGACTCTAGTAGATCGGGACTGGTGTCTGATTGTCGAATATGGACGATTGCATCGTACAACAAACTCGTGTTTTGTCAGCCCAATCGGGTGACTCAAATAGTCAGGATCTAGCAGTTCTTGATTGATAACTTTGAGTTTGAGTCGTTGTGACTTTATGCCGCGATTGTCATATAATTTGCTACTAAAATTAGTTAACTCTATGCAAGCTGTCTTGCGTCGTTTTTAAATGCCTATAACGTGTTTGAGTTTTTAAAGTGGGGGAATACTCATTCGCTTATCACCTGCGCTTTGCTGTTACCAATTCGCAGGCTGCTTGATAATGCATTGGATGATCGAAAGAGTTCGCACGGTTTTCAATGGGACCTATTGGATCACGTTGTATGGATTTGATGGTGTCTGCTGCTGCCACTTTGATGGCTGCTACCCTCTGGTTGAAAGCGATTAGGGTGTGGCACATCTCTTTTGGCTGATGTCATGCGAGACTGATGTGTGAGCAACGATGCGACAGTTGGTTAATCACTCGTACGCCATCATCGAAGTGGTTGTGGTGGTGGTGGATGCTGAGCACATGACTGCCATTCGCATGCCAGAGGGTGGGATTGATGGGCCATGTATTTGTTGCTCCCGCATCTCCTTCACGTCCGTGTAGAGTGATTCTCTGGCTGAGCGACTGAGTGGGAGAAAAGCTAGGATTGCTGGGAATAGAAAATTGCATCACTGTTTTGTCCTAAACGGTCCTCTTACAGGTCTGGAATGCACACCGATCTATCCCGAAAAGACTATGCTTTGTTCATATTTATGGTGTAATGCAGATGCAGTTGTTGACAATGAATCGTTCGCTTACGAAGACCGAACGTTGGTGATGCCTTCGATGTGTGTACTCGATGGGATTTCGGCGCAACTAGGGGATGTTTGAGAGAAACTTCTTAAGATTAGTCAATCGGTGGAAGGGAAATGCTACGTCTAGAGGGCGATTTTAAGACCATTCTTCACTACTGCAATACTTGCCTATGAGAAGGCACACATACGAGATTGTGAGGAGATTAGAGAAGACCCGGCTTATAATGTGCACTACGGGAGCAGGTGTCTTTAATGCATCGTAGGAACCAGGCGGGGTGCAGACACAGATGCATCGGTGAAGAATGACGGAGAATCAGTGGTGGTGGAGTCTGTGGTACGTGGAGAAGTGGCGTTGTCGTCGAACGCATCACTGCAGGCTACGCGCGGCTAGGTGTCAGAGGGGCTGGATGCAGCCTAGCGCAAACATGTCGCCTCAACTGGCGCAATTCGGGCTGTCTCGGTGGTACAGGAAGTGAGGCTGGCAGAAATGGGGAAGGAGCCTTAATCGACGCCAGGCCATCGTCACGGAATTGGAGGCGAGAGTAGCTGAGTTCTTAGTTATGCCTGTCGTCCCATGTCATCTACTTTTGTAAGCTTTTATCGTCCTCCTATTTGCCCATTCATAATGCAAAGTACTCAGCCACTTCACATCAATTTTTATCTCGTGTTCACATAGCTGTCCATAATTTGTCTTTCACCGTTTTACCTTCCTCGTTCACTTCTTACTTTTGTATTCAACTCAACATTTTAATTTTACGCACTTGATGTTGCACCGATTCTTCTGATTAAGTCGTTTGGTGGATTTTGTTATAAGTTTTCTAACCGTACTCTTGAATTAGTCGCGTGTTTTGAGACCGCCTTAACGTTTGCTTTCCCGATGAAAGGTTACAATGGTTACGTGCACAGCGTCTCCATTGGTGAGGCACGTGGTTGAAGTGTAGAGGTGTTAATATGATTGAGGTTGGAAGGGGTTGATTTGTTCTAGGTGTGCGTAAGCGCCACTAACCCATTCGACTGTAATGCAGCTGTCTAGTCTCTTGTAGCTATCAATAAGTTCGTCCCATTTGTAGGCACTGAGCGGGCGTCTAACTCATGAGCAGATCTGGGAGAGTCAGTGGGCAATCGTCTGCACGTTCAATGTGTGCTCACCACTTGAGGGATAGATTTGGGTGACAAGGCAAAGATGAATGCGTTTTATGTGGAGGGAGAGGGGAGGGGAAAGGAAGGGTGGAAGGTCAGTGTATGTAGCATCCTCTTCTTCCCCTGTGCGCGCGGAATGACGAGGAAGGTGGTGACGCAGTAGCACTGGACTTTCCTCGAATTAACTGACTTGGATCTTATGGCTGGCAAAGTGCATTCCTTTTGGATTCTGGCACTCAGTTAGGTTGGTTTCAAGTAGTCGAGACTAAGGATTCTGTGGAGCATCTGTTAGCAGACAAGTTTGAGTCTTTCAAAGACACGTGAAACATTACTACTTTGAGTTGTGGACGTTTAAAGAATTGGCTTACTGTCGATCACCTACCACATCAAAGAATTGAGAACCTACTCGTGGCTAATCTTCTGCTGTAGTGTTAAGCATTAAACGCGGCACGATGATGCAATTGGGAGGAGGTCACATGTCGCCACCATTCACTACGGCGGTAACGAACTACCTCAATGATTGCAAACTTACCGGCTTCGACTTTAGACACGATGCAAAGCTGCATTGCAAAACAGTTTTCCACTAAGGGCGGATTCTGTTTAAGACATGAGAGTTGTTCACCCGTTGTGAGCACCTGCGACAAGTGGATTTTGGAGAGAGGAGGCGATTATCCGAGAAGGTGAATCGGGGCCTGACAACAAGATGAGTCTAGAATATTTAAAATCAAGAGTAGCATTGCGTTTAACAAATGGATTGAAACAAGAGTACGAAAGAGCTGTGCGAATTCATTTAATTAAAGTCGAACGCGGATGTGCACTGCATGGAATTGGGCTGGAGGAAGCTTAGTCACCACAGCTCGAGAAGTGGTTAGCTGTGACAGGTATCGCATCTGTGAGGCGCACTGGATAAACTTCGGACTGTGCGGTTTCGCTGGTGATGACAGGCTCATCGGTTACCTTCGAACGACCACTTCTCCATCAATTTGTGCATAATGCGTAAGATCGAAGGAGTGGATGTCACTTGAAATGTGCGAAGGCCTTGTATTTGTCTCATAACTCTAATTATGCTGCTCATTTTTAATTGCTTTAAGGCTAGAATATGTCCATCGAATTCGCGCAGCATTGGACGGAGGATGGAGGATCCAAAAGCCACAGCGTCTGGTAGGGGGCTGAAATCACGCCAACAACACGTTATGACGAGGGGGGAGGGGCGAGTAACCACACCAAAAGTGAAAGCATGCTTTCGTTTCTTTCGGTAAATTAAGCCCACAGATGCTGTTTTTGCCACCAGATGTCGCATAGCGTACTTCATGATGCCCTGAATGTTGTCTTGCAACATCTTCCTGTGACGCTTGGTGCCTCCACTCCCCTGACCCTTTCCGCCCTTACTACCACGACCAAACATTGATCGCTTCAGCGCTTCACTTCGTGTGGACCAGAGTCACGGAGACTGCGACGAATGAACAAAAGCGAGGACAGAACATTCACTAGGTCCATCCATCCATCCATTTCAAGCATCGTCCTAATTTTCATCCTTTGTGCACTCTCGCTTAGCATATCATTTGCCAATGGTATTTTGTCAGCATCACTTTCGTTTATTAGAAGTACAGGCAGACGTACTTAAATGCGCTCACATGTGCTCGAAGAGTTTACCTGCATACGCGTATAAATATGAGGAATAGAACCGGTAATTACAATATTGAATGAATGTCACTTAAAAGTATAAGGTGGTGTATTAATATGATGGTAAATTATAAACAAATTCTTGTCATATTTGTTAATAGAATTGCATACACACTTCAAAAAGTACACGGAGCCTGCCCACCCACCCACCATCCACCAGACTGTGGGTGCATGCGCGTGTAGGTGGGTGGGTGGGTGCTGAAGTGAATGTGGAGAAGCACGGAATCGTCCACTGAAATGGTGGAGGTGGAGATTCGTTGGTTTGGTTTAGCTAGAACCGAATGTTGTTGCCCACTGCAACGCCTTGCCAATCACAGTCACCTTTTACGTCTCCCGTGCATAAGTCATGCACGGATTCCAGTGGCAGCCTTCACTGGTCGCTCATCAACGATGCCATGCACTGTGCCACCTAAAGCAAAAGGAGTACACAGATGCAACGAGTCAGTGGGCAAGAGTGAACACTGCAACAAGGAATTCGAAAAACAGACGCACAATGAGAGAGACGAGATCAATGATGCACGTTTTGCGCCCCCATAGGAGCGACGTCTTCTACGTGAGAGTGGCGCGATACTGTGGCAAAGGGAGATGTTGGACAAATTGTCGGCGATCTCAAGCTGATGACTGCAATGATGATGCCGCGGCAAGAGGCTGAAAGTGGTGTGGCCATGCTAGTTCAACGATGGGGTGTAGACCACTACCTTTGCCACATCGCACCCATCATCCATAACAGGATTAAGAAGTTGAGTGAAGTCGAGTATGAATGTAAGAATCAAGGGAGTACATAAAAACAGCGCATGATTAGGCGTTAGGGAGTAGCCTCAAGCTCCAAACCAAGGATAATAAACTCAGACCAATCAAAAATCAGCATTCGTACGCAAATCTCGTTGCCTAAACTCATTACTGAAGTCGGTACATTGGGTTCGTGATCTTATTCCTCGTGGTAGATGTGGCCAAATGGACAGCAAGAGCACGCCAAATCAGTCACACCAGTTTGTCCACCATCACAACAAGCACTCGTGGCGACTAAAAGACACCTGCACCCCTTCCAAATAGACACAAACGCAAGATTTTCTGACGTGTTTTCAATGAGTTGTGTAGCGATTTCCGCCTCGGAGTAATACTTTGATGATCAGTTTTCAGGGGGAAGTATCGGTTCACTGCACCAACTCACTGTCCAAGGTAATTAATGTCCACATTAGTAATCGCCTTCCCACCCCCTTTTCTAAAATAATAACGAGATTATAAAGGATTAAGAAACACCAGGTGCTAATGGCAAGTCTACGGAAATCCTACGAAGACACAGGGTAGGAATGAACAAATGATTGCATGGGAATCACAGTGATAAGCGCCACAAAGAGAAGACACAGAGGTTTGGGGGACATCACGACTCTACGTGTTCTGTCGGCTCACTTTTGTTCAACACAAGGGAAACCCATCTAACGGAGCATCCACATGGCCGAATTATGTAGTACACTACAACGGACGATTAACTTGCGAATCATCGACTCAACCACTTTAACAATTTTAACGAGTCCATGACGGCCCGAACGATTTGTTTTTATATACGCATCAAAATTGTGACTGCCGAGCTAACTAATGAATTCGTTTTACAAAATTAGGTGCATTCGTCCACCAAAAATAGCTCCTACGTCTAATTCACTGCTCTGCCTTCAACTGAAATGCTTGCAGATTTCAAAAATCAGCCAATTCTTAGAAAGCAATAAGGAACAAACGTTGCTGAGCTGATATCGAGCCCATTTGCTAATAATAGTGAAGGTTGAACAATTACTGTAACTCCTACTAGGCGACAGAATCACCAAGACCTCGGCTGCACCCACTGCGGAGGAAAGAGTCCAGAGTAGTGGTGAATTGGCTTTTGGATTCTATGGATTCATTTTCAGTCACGATTTCCCATCGTCACTCGAAAGGCACGGCCCCAATGGCGAATCTGCATGCTCTGTTAGAAGTTGGGTGTAGAAGAGGGCAGGGAGGAGGGATGTTAGGAGTCAGGAGTTCTGCAGTTTAACTACTTTGGCACATCCCCCATCCAAGTGGTCTCCAACCCCCATTTGTAGGCGTCCAAGTAGTGCCTGCAAAACAATTGTGGGGAGGTCATAGTGTTAGCGTACTTTCATCCACTCAGGATGGTTTCTCACACGCTGTTATCGGACCTAGTAGCTTTCGAAGATCAATGTGCTCCGGTTCCGCTACCTGCAGTTGTGCTACACAGAAGACTCCAACTCTCCTTCGTAAACGGCTCATTTAGCTCAGCGCAACAGTCAACTCTTCTGTACTGTCCAAAGCTAGAATGCCATTCTGGTGTCTGACGTCTGCCAACCCTTCGAATGTGCAAATCTTTGTCAACGGTTCCATCCACCCACCAGTCCTCCAACATGGAGACATGTCTCCTATCGCATTGGCCATGCTTATTAGATCTTAAGTTCCAGGTGCCAAATGAGTGCCGAGGGCTGCAGTGGGGCCTGAAACCACCACTATCTGCATTGTCGTTGATGGACAGACTTAAAATTATCCAAACAAATGTCTTACTGGGACACAGTGTCACAACTCTTCGTCCCGCCGTTCATCTCTTCGTCAATTTGGTGCGCACTTGCCACCTAATACCGGATGGAATGCCATCGCGGTAGTAGACCCTTCATTCCACCAGTACGAAATTCGCGATCCGTGGTTGATTTGAACGTTCCTTGCGCCTTTGAAGGGATAACTCGTGATGGTGGTATTTAAGAAGACCTTTGCCGCTGACAACGTGACCAGAGATGGAGCAGGCCTAAGTTGGGATAGTAGTGAGAGATCAAGTTTTCATGGGGTTTCCAACTGCTCCCGTTCTTCTTTTAATGGAAAGCTAGTCAGCTCCCCTTCGGAGACCGAGGACCAGAATGCCCCATTTTGCATCGAAGGAGGCATTGAAAATGTGAAAGAGTTGGCAAAAGTAATGGCTTGTTGAAAGTTGAAGTGTGTGACCACATCCGTGTGCGTGGGTGCGGTCGCTGTTGCCAGTAATGTGGAGTGGTCAATCGCCTCCACCTTTATTTCTCGAATTTGAAGTTGATCTCTCAGTGGTTGGCTTGACATCCATTTGGCATCTAACATTCACGCCTCACGCTCAGTCTTCCTTGACTAGCTTGTGAATGAACACTGGTAGCTCTTATTCACTCATTCACTCGAATTTAGCGTCTGGGGAGCGTTGTAGTCGTCTCGTCAGCAGCTTGTTTGCCTTCGAAATTTAGAGTCCACAAACGGATAGTCATTCTAGGAGAGAGCCAAATTTACAATCCTTGCATCCACGCACACCTTCCTCCTCTTCTTCCACCTTACATTTGTTTTCCTTTCTCCTCCTCCTCCTTCTTGTTCTCTCCCTCATTCCTTTCCATCTCTTAAAGGTAGCCGACTTGGCAGACAGAGTACAACAGCTACTACCACCTAATCTGGATCTCTTTCGTCCATAAGCTATCACATTGTAGGGCTGTCTGAGGTGGCAAATTTTGGTTTATCCTGCTGTCGCTTGGGCAGGGGTACACGCTTGGCATGTCACAATGAGTAGATGGTGAACTTGTTGATCCACGAACCACGGCTCCACCTGTCTCCCCTTTGCCATTTCAGTCCTATCACGTCAAGGCGCAATTTCATCTCACCGTCTTGGTCCATGCTAAACCAGTCCAAATCAAGATCAGAAAATCGAGGCACATTATCCTCTCCTCCTCCTTTGCGTCCTTTTTAATCCATCCACTCCTTTGTTGCCATCCCTTATCGTCAGTGGTTCAATTGATCATGCACTCCTGTGGTCATCGCCATCATCGCCATCATCATCATACATTCTCATTCTAATCCTTTAGTATGCCTGCAGCCTTGAGGTGGTAAAAGGCGATGGATGATTAGCAAGCATCATCAGTCTTGGCACCCGACCAAAAAGGATGCCGCTTGTGGTGGCCGACTACTGGTGGTACTGCTGCAACATTAATCATCGCCAGCAGGTGTGCTGTGGATGGGATGATATTCCCTCTCAGGATGTGCTGTATTGAACCCTCGACCAATGGAACCATCGCGGTGGTTCAAACTTAATCTCGATGTTTGCCTCAACAGGCTGGATGCTTCCCTTCTTTGTTGTCAATAAGTCTCCTTTACACAAGGAAAAGTCCCATCGTGGAACCAACTGAGATGCAGCAGCTCTGCTGATAAACCGACAATATTTGGCGAGGAGAATGTGCATGGCTGATGATTGCACAAAGTGGGAAATGGCTAGGTGGGTGCATCAACGGTTGGACTGTGTGAAGTACCATTCTGCAGGTCGATCAAAGTGAACTCTCGGTCCCACAAACGAGCCATCATGTGCCACGTTGGTGGCGAATCTGAGCTAAGCCTGTTAAGTTAATGGCAGCCCATGCATTCATCCGTCCATCCATCTGTCCCACATCCGTCCGTCAGTCTGCCCGACCATCCATCTCAAAATATTTTGCTAATTTGAGAGGAATCGTTGAAGCAAGGTTGAAACGCGATGAACTAAATAAAATCCTTCCCCAGTCCAGTGGGAAAAGGCGGTCCATTTCTCCATCACTGATTAAACCCAGACAGGCTGCTCGGAGTTTTCTGTTTCTGGGAGAGGCATGAAAATTTAATCAAGACAACTGATTGGCTACCTTACAAATTCCTGCCCGTTTTTCACTCGAAAAGTTTTGACTTGTCTAAAAATTCATCCGATTCGGGAGAAGTAGGAGGCGAAAGTTGTAGGCAAAATTGGTTGAATTTTTCCATAACTCTGTTGTGGAATTAGCTCATTCTGTTGACTTGGACAATTTCCTGTCCTAGTTGTCATCGTCGTCATCGTCCTTGTCGCCTTACGGGCCTGAATCTGTGTCACAGTTAGGACACTCTAAAAACAGCATTTTCGGTTGTCGAGAGGCATTAAAGCAGATGTAACTGGGTAAAGGCAAAATTGAGGCAAGAAGTTGTTGAAGTTGGTTGATTTGTAAGCTTTCGAAGGCACTCCCTCTTGCGACCATCTCGCATAGTTCATCAAACAACATAAAACCCACCCATCAACCTGTTTCGGATTGTTCGGACCTGCTCAATTCGATGCCACGACTTGACGTTGTGCCTGCTGATCCCTTGCTGGCTATTGTCGAGTCCGCATTGCCCACTACCTCCTTCAGTGGAGTTCAGCTTGCGCTCCCCAAGCAGTAGGCTGGAATTGACCATCAGAAGGGAGCCTGTCGTCCAAACACCAGAGAAAACGTATTGTTCCAAGTGCAAAATGTCACTCATCTGCAAATTTCGGATGCTGCCTGAGGAGGAGGTGAGTAAATGTTAAAGTGACTTCTGCCTGCCATTTCTTCATTTGACTTCCAGAAGAGAAGGGAGAATCACAAACAAAGTTCCACAAACCATGCAGTTGTCAATAGATTAGGCATTCGGTGATAAAACAAATCAAGAACAGCGCCATTGTTTGCTTGAACAAAGCCACCAACATTTCTTTAAGCAGATGCATAGACGGCGATACCAAGGCTGATTTTACAAACAGGCCTCTTTCAATTCAAAGCCTCCAAGTAATCTCCCCATCAGGCTCGATAGTATCAGACATAAGGTGTCTCCCGCATTTGCATGGGGTGCTCCCTGTCTAAATATTTACAATTTTAGCTTTTCTGTATGAGACGACTACATATAAATGGTAGGCTGCTCTTCTATGGCACAGCTGATTGTTGCAATGGTGGCAAAAGTTCAAGCTGTCCTATCATGACTCGCCATCTACCGTCGCTTGCGATGCATCACCACTTTTGATGCAATTCCTTCTTACGTGTCCGCCTGGAAAACACGAATTTGTGGTGATCAACGAGACGAGGTGTCTCCATCTGGCCTGAAAGTTCACGTTGCTTCGACGCCTTGCGTTAGCGATTTTGCCTTTGTTTGCCCCTTGTCCACCTGATTCTTCCTGCTGTGCTAGATGCAAGCTGGCCGTCTCGGTACTTTCCTGTTCACAAGCAAAGGGGTCTGCTTCAGTCTAAAATAAAGCAATAAAGTAGGGGAGGCACAGGATCAGAAATGGGGCTGGGTGTGACGTGGTGAATCAGTTATTGGGCGGATGGTGGAGTGGTGGCGATGTGTTGAGTTCAAACCAACTAGCCATCCAACGAACGATCAAGGGAGAGCTTACTTCGTCCAGTAGGGAACTGTCAATCTGGTCGTCTAAAAGGACAGGTTTGAAGGGGGCAATGAGACGAATGTGCCTTCGCACTTTGATACACCCAAGTACGCACACACACACGCGCCTACCTGTATCCGTGCTACCCCATCCGATGCGACTCTCTAAAAGGAAGAAAATAGGAAATGGGCAGAGACATACGCACACACACGCACACAAAACTCGGACAGATGGTCAAACAGATGCCAACACACAGTGTTCACCTGCGCAGTGACGAGTATGCAGGTGGACTTAAGAGGCGAGGACACATGCTTACCCAACATTGCAGGGCGCCACGCTGACACAATCTCTACAAGGAGAACAAACAGTGAGCAGTGAGATAAGCACCTAACAGTTTGGCGGCCAGCCTGCGAATTACGAAGTTGGAAGTAGAAGCAACGCGCTCACCTTCGCTCTCGAGAGAGTAAGCGTAAGGGTAGGAGATGGAACAGATAGGAGATGGTGCGGGACAAACTAAAGCAACAGTATAGAGTTTGAGATAGAAGGTGTTTGGCAACTCAAGCTAAGCTATGTCAAAACAACTGTTGGTCATCAGTACAGTGTGATTTAGTCAGATTCAGTCTAGTCTTTGCTAGTCTGTTCTAGGTTATGAATCTTGGCACTATTTATTCATGTCATAATCCAAGGTAAGACTAGTAGAGTGACAAGGGGGACTTACTAAGAGGGCGTTTGCAGAGGATGAGGTAGGAGGAGAAGGCAGAGGCGACCTGATGTTGAATTCGAAGAAAATGAAGAGAAGAAAATCGAGAGGGAGCCAAAGGAACAAGGTGTTCTCGTGGCGCTAAAGTGGAAAGCCAAAGGTAAGGAAATGAAATGCAGGCGACTACACACTCTTCTCCCTCGAGTGACTTAAATGCATGGAGCACACACGGTAGGACATGATGCAAGACGCAACACTCGAGAGCATATCCAGCCTAGTGGAGGACAAAGGTGGCACTCACCAAAGACGCGTTGAAGTGGAGTGTGGGTAAGAAGGAGGCGACAGGTGGGCTCCCATCCCTCCATTCCGAGAACGCCATCGGACCCTATTCTTGTGCGCGCCCTACGATCCCTAATATCTGAGAGCAAAAAAGGCAAGGCCTCATTTCATATCGCACGCAGTTGTGTCGGGCCGATTAGGCGGGCCAAGAAGTCAGAGTGTTGCAGTTGACTTGAATGGTATCGTAGGAAGGCGCCCCCGAACATGAGGCTCTGTCTGCCCGCGCCCTTCTTTCCTAATTCATCCAAGCCTGTCACAATATAGCCTAGGTGGCTAATTTAGCCTGCTATATTCCAGTGCAATCTAGTGTGATCTAGTTAGGCCTAGTCATGAGCAACGTGCTACACTGATTCCACAGTGCGACATGAATATGGGGCAATTTTTTGCATTCCACTAGGTCTGCTGCTGCTGCCACTGTTTGCTTAGTGCTCGTCAACACATGTAAGAACCATTGTAAGCAAGTGAAAAAAATAGTTGACGCAGCGAAGGTTATGCATTAAATTAAAAGACTCGGCCACATACCTCTAAAGGTTTCTATGCAGCTAAAAAATGGGTGCCTCTGGTGCGAATTCGCAATGTCGTGCTTGGACGAATCCTTGCCTCGCATCACAAACGACACCAGAGGCACATGCAGTTCATCCACACACGTGAAATAATCTGCATGTTCAGCTGAAGGAGACAAAGGAACGATTGCGATAGAGACGAAGCAGAGAGAGTGGGAGAGGGAAAAGGAGGACTGGAAGTGGGCACCGCTGGATGACTGCACGGCGCTTTAGTGCAGCCCTCATTATTCTCCCCATTTCTCCCACCATTTCATGAATCGATGCATTTACGCACTCACCTAACCACTTCACTGAGTTAAATATGAAGGATTTAGCTTGGTGGATGGAATGTGGATTTCTTTTTAACAGAATGCTTGAAGAGGCTAAGCACAACTTTTTCTTTACGCCTTTTACGTGGGATACCAGATGTAATAATAGCGACATGAGACATGAAAAGGAAAGTGACAGAAGGGGAGGAAGAGGAGGGGTTGGTATCACAACTTACCCCTAATTTCTATTATATCTAGCGGGTTTGGTCCTCTGACGTCTCCAGAACGGCGGGGTGGAAGGTTGGAGCCGACGAAAAAACGAGAACGGAGACGACGGAAATGAAGAACATAAAGAAGACCGAAAGCAAGTAGAAAACGAATTAAGACGGAGGCACTGATGAAGAACTGAATAGCAGGAACGATGCATTGGAGCCAAACGAATAGGAGCAGGCGAAAGAGCGCGCAGTAGAGCATTCTCGAGCGTTGGGTATGCGAGTATGATTAACCTCTTGGAAGCTGGCACGTGTAAATCGATTGCTCGCACGTGTCGCGTAGTGGCTGCCTCCCAATGCCGCCGACTGATGTGGGCTTCGCACATCATTCCTTGTTGGTGGTGCTTTTGCAAGGGCAAGCATCACCTGTCTTTGTACTTTTTCACCTCAAGACACTTTCCTGCATAATTGTGCACGCAGAGGGGACAATGCAAATGTGCTTCAATTGAAATGCGTCGTCCTATCCAGATTGCCTATCCTCGACCTCTTTTTCCCATGCTTTCCTTTGAGCTGGTTACCTCTTGTGAATTTAAACTCTTCTCTGCTCCACATCAAAGTGCCCACCTCAATCTGAATGAAGGAAAAGAGCAACGGACGATGAAATAAGGCCAAGGATAGGATGATGATGAAGCGATGGTGAATGGAAGAGGCATAATTATCAATAAACCAATTCAACTCTCTTGCAGCTCTTTTGTCGGTATGCTCTAATGTGTTTGCAGGATTGCCTCAATAAAGTACGTTGGTGGAGGTGCAATATGAGTGCTATCTCAAAAGACGTCTGCAGTGGCAGCGTTGACGACGCTGTCGGTGATATCGCCATGAACTGGCCATCTAGACTAACGCCGACGTGCGTTGGACTGACAGGTCCACTACCTTGCCAAATGGAAACCATTCTTCACTTGAATTGGATATGGACTGCTACATATTGATGTGGCAATAATTGTCACGCTCTGCCTTCTTATCAAATGGTCCTCCACATGTCGTGACTTGGATTTGTTAATGTTATACCTTACAACTGCGATCTCTTAGGCAAACATAGCCGAACGAATGCCGGATTCGCCTATTGCGCAAATCTAGCATAATGATCAACGATAGCCCTCTCGGCTATATTCGCCTACAATGTCAGCCGATTTCCTCTGCGGACATGAAAGGATCCTGGGTGGAGTTGACCTATAAATAGTGGTATTGGTTTTCAAAATGGCCTGGCTCTCATGCACAATAAGCTAAATGGATACGAAATCGTTTCGCAACAAAACACCGTCGATGAGTCACGACACTCGTACACCGACCTGTAATAATAATATCGCATCCGACGGCGATACGTTACAATAATTAGCATGTTTTTACAACAATTGAGAGGCCTCACTCACCCATTGGTGAGATTGTTCGCAGCCCAACTCGCCGTGGGTCGAGTGGATTGGTTAATGAACCGATCGGCCAGGCAGACAACCAATACGCAACGAATGCACAGCAGGTGGTCTTATCGATTGTATTGATCCAACAACGAGGCGTCTGCTGAGAAGAGCACAGGCCACTCACCCACACGGTGGTGGCTTCAACAAGCCTTCACGTAAAGGCTGTTAACGAAATGGGTGGCGGGAATAGGAAGGCAAGACAAGGACAAGCAACGGCAGCAGCAGCAGCAGCAGCAGCACCTTCCACTGCTAGGCCGTTACAGTCGATAGACAAATATGTCTTTCACTTTCTCCCTGACAAATGCTTTTGGCCCTTATTCACCCACTTCGCAGCCGACGACGTGAGTCAGCGATTCTGCACGATGTGGAGATTTCCGCGATGATACGCATGCTATTACGTCAATAGTAGTAGAACGCGAACAAGTGAATGGGGAGAGATGTCTTTTCATTTTGCCTTTTTAACTCACTGACGCCACTGAATGTCTGCACTTATCAGTTTGATAGCGCCTGAGACTCCTCGCACTCGAATGGTGATGGTGACATGACAAAGACTTTCCTTGTTAGGCTATTTTCTACCAGAGCTCCTATTCTCCTTACTGATTATGTCTGATCTGGTGTCAGCCTATTACGACGTCTATGCGGGTACTCTGTGCAAATTGAGGCTGGATTATAAGCATCCCTCTTCGAACCTCAAAGGCGAGTGCAATCTCATAATACATTTTAAGTGGACTTCAGTGCATATCATGCGAGAGGACAGCGCCGAAGATTGGAGTGGATTTGCAAGAAAAAATTCTGCTTATTTAACTATACTTGCACTTGGGTCAAAACTTTACAGCACCACCTGTTTGATTACAAACCACGAAAGATAATAAAGGCCTGCCATTCATCTCTCCTGATCGTTCTCCTTGTAAACACTGTTTTGAAGCACCCAATTGATTTTTTTGCGAGCATCCTCACAAGCGATTCCTTCACATGACATTCAAAGCGTAGGCACGGAATCTCTTGTGGAAAAGACGCATCAACTTAGTCCTTCCTCCCTCCCTCCTACTGCTTTTACGCTGTCTCATAAAATCGCGGTTTGAGATTGGTGGACAAATGTGACACGGCTGTCCTCTTCATCAGATGACAATGTCACGGATTATAAGAGTGGCATAGGACACAGCCCAGCTTGAATCTACTCTTCTACTGACTAAGGATAGAACATAGATTATAGTCACATTGATCATAGGTCAAAGCGCCTTTATCAGCATCGTAGGTGCCATACTGGTAGGCTACGGAGGGACCGCTTGAATGGCTAGCTTTTTGTCCTTGAGGTGAGGATGAGAGCTTTCATTGGATTTGTCAGAGGATAGTGTCGCCTTAATAAGAGCTCTTACTCACTTTCATCTTGTCTGTGGAACTTTACTAAATAAAGGAAAATATCACACAAGGAGATGTAAACGTGAGAAGCGAGTATTCATCTCTTGCATCAACAAGATTTGCCAGTGTCTACCTGACCCACATTCAGCCTCGCAGCAATGGAATCACCGACTCTTCGTCACATGCTGCGCGAATTCGATGGAAAAGTTCTTGCCTCAAAGCAATTAACAATGAGCAGCGCAATTAGAGTTAGGAGGCATAAGACTTGCGCACACATTTTGAGTTATATGCACTTCTCCGATCTTACGCATTATGTACAAATTGATGGAGAAGTGGTCGTGCGAGGGCAGCCGATGAGCCTGTCGTCGTCACCGAGGCTGCTCATTCCGAAGTTCATCCAATGCGTCTCAACAGATGCGATGCCTGTTACAGCTAACCCCATCTCGAGCTGTAGTGACTGTGCTTCTTCCAGCCCATTGTTATGCAATGCACATCCACGTTCGACCTTAATTGGATAAATTCACACAGTTGACAGTCAACCAATTTTTTTAAAGTCCGCAACTCAAAGCAGTAATATTTTATGTGTCTTTTAAGCATTCAAACTCGTCTGCCAGCAGATGCGCTACAGAGTCCTTAGTCTTGGCTACTTACAAACTCATCAGTAGCAGAGCGACTAAGTAGACGTGAAAAATGATGCATTGTAAAGCACAGCAAAACTGGTGGAAGGAGGTAAGATAAGTGTGTGAATCCGGAACAGTAGTAAAGGTAAGTATCGTCAGCAATGAACCCATCCAAAGAAAATCTAATTAATTGAGCGCCAGAACCCAATGACAAACAGAACCGCAAATGCCAGGATCGGAACCACCAACCTCCACAACAAACGTATAAGTTCTCAACCGTCCTCTCCTTCACCCATAAACTCTGCGAACCTCCAATGGACCACAAGTACTGAGTTCAGCTACGCACTACAAAGCTGGAACACACACACACACACACACACAGAGATCCGTCAGTGCCTCCATCAAGGCGTCCATCTAACTGCGATAACAGCGCCATAAACAGCTGTAAGTTAAGGTGGTTGCTAATGGCCACAGGACGAGAGAAAGGCATACCTGGATTTCACCTGTTCCTGATACCAAGATGAAATGAAGTGTTGGCGTGTGCAGCCGCGGTTTGATGAGGGAGATGGGGAGACTGTTTCACTTCTCATCATAATGGGGATCAGTGTTCTTCTAAAAAAGCAAACGATCAAAAGAGATCAGTAAAACACTTTGACAAAAATGAAGGAGCGAGAGAGACAAAGACGATGTGAGTTGAGACAGTCACTGGATATCGAACAATCAAGGGGCTGAAACAATCCAAACTGTGCGTTCCACACAATCAAACCTCTCCTTCCGTCTCTACAGACGCAGTACAGTCCGAGCACAAACTGGTGAAGAGCTCACGCAACTATACTCCCACATTCGTCAACTGCAGGTTCACTCCATCGACGTTGCAAGTAGTCCTTGCTCCAACAGGCCTATTGACTACCCCAGTGTGCGTGTCTGTGGGAAGCAAATAATAAGACGAGGAGGTGGACGTTGTGGAAAGGACTTGCTTGACGATTCGCAGAATCCAGACATGGACAGTGACAGGCCCATTCACCCACTTCACGGATTTAGATTTAGACCTGAGAGCCCGAGTTTTCATTCACAGTACCTCACACAAGAATTTCACACACAATGTTGAAGAACAAACTCATTGGGAGTACAGGAACTTAGTTGACTAGCATCGTCGAGAACATTCAGGGCAACATGGCATGAGTGTTGATGCTTAGTCGTCTTCGACTCTATGTACCCATGACAGCGAAATCGAACTCTGCCACCAATGTCTTTTGCAAGACTATAAATCTATTTCCAGACTAGTGTTTTGCAAAGCACACTCAAAGGGAGTGTATTTTGGAGAGCAACGTGAAGGAAGTTTGCGTAGGAGAACTGACAACGGCAGAACCAGACTCAGCAGGATTATAGCAACTTCCACAGGAGAAACTGACACTCTCCCACCACCATCATTACTCCACTCTACCAGTCCTTGCATTTTTCGCCACAACCAGCTGTCTTCCCTTTTGTAACCTTTCGGCGGATCTAGGAATATCCCCCTCCTCTCCTACTCTCTGTCACAATCCTCTTTAATCACCTTGTCTACTTTATTGAATCTGACATCGACTCTACATCCTTCGTCAACCTTCCCTCTCAATCAAATGCCATTGATGCAAGCTCGGGACACTTGCAGACCTTCTCTTGTATGACCTCGCCTCTTCTACCACAGTCATCGTCAGCCGCCGCAGTGGTGAAACTTGCAGTGTCATTTATGCCCTCAAGAGGTACTCGAGCAACAACAGCCGTTCCAAAACCACCTTGACATCTATCAGTGATTTGATAAAGATCAGAAAGCGTTTGCAGGTTCGCCTCCACAAACCACTACAGCTACAAGACGAGGCTGAAATTAACAAACGGCTGACTCCCGAGGATGCAAAACATAGTTGCTTGGCTACTTTGCCACAGACCACAACGACAACGGCATCAACACCTTAACAAACGTTTTCGAATTGAAAATGAAACATGGTAGCCTCGACAAACAGCAACGATCAGGCATTATAGAGCGACCACTGATAGACAACGATGGCAATTTCTTCCTGAGAATACAATACATAAGTCCTTCACAGTAGGCAAAAACAAGTTGTAGGCACATTGTGGTAAGCACAGGCTAGTCGTGAGCTTTCAACGCACAAGGACAGAGGAATGTAGTGGGGCTATATGAAGGCAAAGAGGTCAACACGGGAAGGCAATTGAACCGCTTTTCAATCTCTGTCAAGATCAACCCAACTTTGGACTGAATTTGACACAAAACGATGGGTGAGAACAAACAGGATCCAAGGAGTGAAGAAAAGGTTGTACTTTATCAGTTCCGATCTCCGATTCAGTCACTTCAAGAAGAGTCCAGTGCTGCTACGTCACCACTTTCATCGTCATTTCGCGCGCACACGGGAAGAAGAGAATGCTACATGCACTGACCTTTCACCCTCCCCCTTCACATAAAACGCATTCATCTTTGCCTTGTCACCCAAATCTATCCCTCAAGTGGTAAGCACACATTGAACGTGCAGACGATTGCCCACTGACTCTCCCAGATCTGCTCATTAGCTAGACGCGCGCTTAGTATCTGTGGCTGGCATTGTCTACAAATGGGACGAACTCATTGACAGCTACAAGAGACTTGACAACTGCATCGGAGTCGACTGGGTCAGTGGTGCTTACGCATACCTAGAACAAGTCAACTCCTTCCATCCTCAATCATATTAGCGCCTCCACACTTCAACCACGTGCTCGCTGATGGAGACGCTGTGCACGTGAGCGCGAATGCAAATCGTTGGGCACGTAATCACCGTAACCTTTCATCAGGAAGGCAAATCTTAATGCAACCTCAAAACACGCGACTAATCCAAGAGTACGGTCAGAAAACTTAAAACGAAATCCAACAAACAACTTGATCAGAAGAATCGGTGCGACATCGAGCAGGTAAAACTAAATTGTTGAACTAAATATGAAAGTAAGGAGTGGATGAGGAAAATAAAACGATGAAAGACAAATGGTGGGTAGTTGTGCAAACATAGGATAAAAATTGATATGAAGTGGCTGAGTACTTTGCATCATGAATGAGCAACTGGGAGAGCGTGAAAAGCTTGCAAAAGTAGAGGACAGAAGACGACAGGCATAAATAGGAACTCAGCCACCCCCGCCTCCAATTCCGTGGCGATGACCTGGCCTCGATTAAGGCTCCGATCCCGTCTCTGCCAGTCGCACTTCCTGTACCGTCGAGGCAGCTCGAATGACGGCTTCCAGCACCTCCGACGACCAAAAGTACGATGACGCCAGTTCTCCACCCACCGCAGCCACCACCACTGAGGCTCCGTCATCCGCCAGCGATGCATCTTTTTCTGCACCCCGCCTGGTTCCTATGATGCATAGAAGACACCTGCTTCAGTAGTGCACATTATAAGCCGGGTATTCTCTAATCTCCTCACAATCTCGTGTAAGCGCCTTCTCGTGGGCAAGTATTGCAGCAGTGAAAAATGGTTTTGGATCGCCCCCTAGGCGTAGCGTTTCCCTTCCGCCGATTGACCGATCTTAAGAAGTTTCTCTCAAACATCCCCACAGTTCCACCGAAATCCCACCGAGTAGACAGATCGAAGGCATCACCAACGTTCGGTCTTTGTAAGCGAACGATTCATTGTCAACAACTGCATCTGCATTGCACCATAAATATGAACAAAGCATAGTCTTTTCGGGATAGATCGGTGTGCATTCCAGACCTGTAAGAGGACCGTTTAGGACAAAACAGTGATGCAATTTTCTATTCCCAGCAATCCTAGCTTTTCTCCCACTCAGTCGCTCAGCCAGAGAATCACTCTACACGGACGTGAAGGAGATGCGGGAGCAACAAATACATGGCTCATCAATCCCACCCTCTGGCATGCGAATGGCAGTCATGTGCTCAGCATCCACCACCACGACAGCCGCTTCGATGATGGCGTACGAGTGATTAACCAACTCTCGCATCGCTGCTCGCACATCAGTCTTGCGTGACATAGGTCAAAAGAGATGTGCCACATCCCGATCGCCTTCAATCAGAGGGTAGCAGCCATCAAAGCGACAGCAGTAGACACCATCACATCCATACAACGTGCTCTAACAGGTCCCATCGAAAACCGTGCGAACTCTTTCGATCATCCAGTGCAGTATCAAGTAGCCTACGACTCGGTAACAGCAAAAGCGCAGGTGGCAAGCGAAGAAATATTGTATCACTTTAACCCCTCTAGCTTGTTATGGGCATTTCAAAACGATAAGACAGTTTACATAGGGTTGACAAATATTATTGGCAGGTTACATCATAACCGTGACATAAAATCGGAACATGCGATTCAAAGTAGTCAATCGAGAACTGGGAGATCCTGACAATTTAAGCTACCCGATTGGGTTGTCCAAACACGAGTTCGTTGTACAATACAATCGCCCATATTCGACAATCAAACACCAGTTCCGATAGTTTAGAGCCTCAGTCAACAAGGTCCACTAATTTTGCCAAAGAGCAACTTATGCGCAGTGAAATCCGAAACTGCATCGAGGCAACAGTCAACCGGTAAAAATCTTCAGCAGCTTTCGTCTAACTTAAAGAAAGCAAGAAAACCAAATGCTTAGATTAAACTTAAAATGACTACCCATTAGCCAAAAGAGTTCGAATTCAATTCCATCGATACATGGTGTGGGAAAGAGATACTTACACTTCGGACAAAGCAAGTCTCCAACTCTCTTTCCTTCCTTCCTGCAAGGCATCGACAAACAACAAAAACCACGTTCGTCAGGTTCCGCCACTTCCACAGCCCGTACAACCAAATTCATAACTTCACGGACAGGCAACGAGGAAACAGTGATAGCAGCAGAACCATCAACCGCAGTGAATTCATTTTCAGGTGCAGCAACAACTGACCACTCGTTAATGGTGGCATGAATCTGCGCCACTTCAAACAAAAAGAGTGCGCAGAAGTGGAGGGTTAGTGGGTAAGAGTTACCACTGCAGAGAGGAAGTTGATGGGCTAGACATACAGCAAGAGAGACGACGTCAATGACACACTGGTCGTAAACCTTTATAATCCGTCTGCGTAGATGGTGAATGAGATGCAGGCAAAGGAGACAGAAACTATGAATGCAGCAAGCCAAAAGCCCTAGCCACAATTTCACGCCAATCTAAACCTCTAGACATACACGAAGTAAACAAAGAAAACGCACTTTGTAATGGATACTCACACATCTGCTTCCTTTAAAGAAAAGTGCAAGCCATAAACAGCAACGGCAATCTTGGCAAACCCCCAATTTTCATGTATACCGCCGGGTATATGCAAAAGCTACTCGTTATGCAAAAAGCAAACTTTGGTGATAGGTACTGCAATCAGCCTTAAGATTACAGCTAATCAAAATTTTGGATAGAATTACATTGGCTTAAGAAAATACTAGCTGCACTCGGGCATTTTTTTGCGAAAACCATTATTAGCATTAAATGCATGTTTCTTCACCCCAGTCTTCTTAGTTGTTAATACAAGCGAATTTCGTGTTACAGCAGGATTCAAGGGGTGAATGAAGAAAGTCAGTTGATTAATCTGTCAGTAGGGTTACTAAAATTTACGCAGGATTAACCGTCCTAGTGATTATGCGATAGTGTGTCAAAGCGGTGCTGGTGATTGCTCGAATACAACAATGATCTATGATAAATTGTGCGCAGAAGGGCTGTCGTTTTGAGTAAATATATTATGTGTGCTCGAATGCATCGCTAAGCTCCATATCGCCACGGCTCGACATACGAGTGTTCCGTGGATAGTCTATGGGCCTTTGTAGGGAATCACTCGTTATCCGTCTAATTTGTCGCGTAAGTTAGTCAAATACTTGGAAACTGGTGTCATATTTGCATTGAATGGTTCGTTATTTTTATAGTGCCGGCTTTTTATCATTAGGGCATGATTTGCGGAAGAAGTTTAGAGTCCATTAAGTTTTTGCATTATTTTCAGTCGTTTTGGAAAGCATTTATGCATATACATATACTCATTTATTCGGCTGTGTACGCGCCTATTCGCCAAGTTAATCGCGAAGGAAAATATTAAGCTACTGTTAGGTATAACTCGGAATTGCGGTAATTTTAATGCTGCAAAGTGGTTTGAGGGATTTATTAGGATTGTTGTGATAGTGTTTTAAATGGTCTGTTTCTTACTAACAGTAAATTTTGACAACTGTAGCATAATTTGCTGAATGCAAATGGAGATGTGTTTATTATCTGGCTTTTCTTCTTGCCAAGGACATTGGAGACCCTGAATTCGACGGAATTTTGCTTCCCTCGATGAAGCGTTTGTTATAAGCGTGGAGGACTCATCGACGAACACTAAATGTGAATACTGCCTTTACCATTACTTTAAACGGTGCCCAGGTGAGAATGAGTCCCAATTTACGAATCGTCATCATTCGCTTTAATGCGTTAATGTTTTTAATGTACGCGTTTTTGATCAGTGTTTCCCTTTTGCCCTAGATCGCCAAATCTTTTCGTAATTGGTGCATAGCAAAAGTTGGATTGTCCAGGTTGCTATTATACTCATGTTGGTAGATTAAATTGTGCTTGTTGGACACTTCGCATTGGAATTACTCATTAAGATCTGCATCACTGGTTGGAACCTGAGTCCTTAGTTGTGTTGACCCTTCCTTAATACAGCGCATATGCAAGATATAAGTAGCCACCTGGTCGCGGGTTCAGCTTCGACTTGACTTGGTGTTCGATTCTGAGCCCGGCACAAAGGACTGGGTCTAGGGAAATGAAATTGTTTGTCCGAAGGGCTGTAGCGGAACTTTGTGCATCGGGATTAAGTAGCTTTAAGTTCATAAGCGCATTTTTAATGGGGTTAGTGTTAACGGGCCGTTGGCAGGGTAATTTGAAACGAGCTACTGCTTTTGGCTCCTACAAGTTGGGCGTAATTGGGCAGGGGTTGACGTGGTAGGATGTGGCGGAGAAGCGAGGACATGCTGTAGGAAGTGAGCAGACATGGGAAAGGAAGCAGATTAAAAATACGGCGCGAAGAATTAAGAACCAGCTGGTACGATGTTTAGTTATCAGATGAAATATTGATTAGATTAAGTAAAACTTTTGCTGCTTACTATATGCAGCCTATCCCATGTTTGCTTCCATTTTCTTGGGATTGGGTTGCTTGGTTATTTGTTTGTTTCTTTTGCGCCGGTCTGTGAGGAGCGCAGTGCCGAGGTAACGCAAAATGTTGAACCAATGTATGCTCGTGACGCAGGTGGTGGTGGATGTGTGCGCCAGTAGATTTCGGTGTCATCGCTTAACGGAGGTCACTGGTAGATTGCACCTTGCACGGTATCGAGCGGACGTGGGAAGTCTGTCATGACGAATAGCTGTTGGCATCTGTCTGTTTCAAGGGAAAAGTGGATCGCCACCTCTACTGCCCAGGTGTTTTGGTGGTTGCATGTGGATGGCATTGTGGTATGCAAGCCGTATGAGGAGATGGAGGGGGGATGAGGGGATGTGTTGGGTTTATCAGTGTGCACTGTGATGTGATTGCATGGAGGTGAAGCAGTGGGTGTTTGTTGTTTACCGTTTGGGAGTTGATGACGAGGAGTATATGGTGGGTGTGAGGCAGGACGTTAGGGTTGCCGCATGCATGAGATGCAGGTGGTGACTGGATGTGTCAGTGAATTCTTTACGAGTAGCAGTTTTTATAATGTTGACTGTCGGGTTTAGTGTGGGCTCACGATTGTTCCATAGCGGAAGTGCGAGTATTTTGCAGACAGTCAGCGTTGGAGTCGAAGTTGTTTGGGGGTGGTGCGTGGCTGCCGTTGATGTGATCGCGTTTGTGATGCGATGAGTGATCGATGTGTGGGGTGACGATTTGCACTGAGGTAAATTACACGCGCATGTATTCCTGCCCACCGGCTGTAGGGAGTAAGACGAGGTCCGTCTGCATTGACTACGTTACTGGTGCTCATCCTTCTATGGCTCTTGAGTGCAGATGTTCTACCACTGTGATGGAACGTGTAGACGAGATGTCGCTCAATAGCACATTGGCTTGTTTCGACAGAGTCGCTTGGTTTAGTAATCTGCCTTGTATGTTCTGTAATGCCTTTTTTAATTGGACTGCTGTTGGCTTTTTTGGTGTGCTCATTGATTTGATGAGATTGTGGGGATGGCGGATGATGATGGGTCGATTTTTAACGACATCACAGACTCATTAGGCTGCCAACAACACTTATCTTCGGCGTCAGTGGCAATGGCAAGGGGGAATATGGATGCCGTCGCCGACGGCTGTGGGGTCGCAGTTATTCGACCGATTAAAATTACAGAAAGTTACCTTCCCCAGTGTGGAGGAGGCCTCATGAACGTTGAGTGTGGTCTGAGTGGCACGCGAGAGCGAAACAAGAGCGAACCTGTAATTTTGTAAGCATATTAGATAAGTCGATCAGATGTTATCACCTTCTTGCAATGATTGGTTTTGCTCGTTTGTTAAAGCTAAGATGTTTGGATGTTGTCACTTTTGCCACGATGACATGAGGTGATGCCGATGTGAAGTAGGTGTGGAGCAATTGGAAGTGCAGTTATGATGCTTTGATGTTTGCGCATTATTATCTGTACTGCCCATTGTCAGATTTGACACGAGTTGTCGACGCGCCTGCATGTGGGCGCTGCAGTGAGTGAGACGACCACCTATTGCCCGAGTGTGATTAATTTGTACGAGGAACGGCGATCTGCCGCTTGATGGTAACGAGTGTACTTCCGCTGTCTGAGACAAGTAGTTTCGCTTGCCTTTGCATGCTTGCAATGTGACAGTGGATTTTAGACTGATAGCCATATCAGAGCTTAATTACTGTGACTATAGTTGTTTTGATGCCATACCGTTGACAGGAGTTTGACTAATCGCTTTCAGGCCAATGTTCCCTCTACTGATGATGGACACGCGTGATGGTTGGCGAATTTCCTCCCTATCCCATATGGGATTGGCTTGCAGCATGGGAGATGAGGAGACTAGCGACGCAGTTAGTCTTACCGAGGAGAGCACGGAGGATGGCGCTAGACAAGGCAAGGTGGTGTATGTTATGCGTTGGTGGAATGTTGACTGACGGATTTTGGTGATGAGGTCACTTAACTGCGTCATTGTTGTACCTTTTGAGAGTGGTATGTTGAATGCACGCGTATATATTTAACCCGAGTATGATGTCCTCTTTCGCCTTCAGGGGGGAGGGAAACGCTGAGAAGACTGCAGTGCGTATGTATGAATTGGTGATAGAGATGTTCTATTGTGGATTGAAGGTTCGCTAGCTGTAGCCAATTCGCATGACTATGTGACAGGTGCAGCGTACCTTGCTTCAGAGGGTGTAGAACTGCTCTTGTTTTGTTGGGTCGCAGTTAATTGTTGGCTGCACAGGTGATGGGTGCACTTTGAAGTAGATTGCCTACTGTTGGAGGTGCCATGAGTCTTTGAAAGGAGTGGCATGCTGTCACTTAGCCTTGAGAATGGCTTTAGAAGGCGCAGAATGTGTAACTGGTGAGAGGTTGGGCAGGTGGGTGAGAGGCGGAAGGGGGTGTTTGTGAAAAGAAGAGGACAAGACGACCCCAATCACTTTGTGCAGGGGCATGTATGCCAAGTAGGGCGGCTCGAAATGTGGGTTCCCTTAAGCAAACGTGGTAGCTAGTACCACTATTAGAGTTAAATGATATGCTGACAGAACTAGCCAGATGGAATAGAGATTTCGGTGGGAGATCTGTTTGTTGAACGCCTTTCGATAACATCTGTTGGTGTGTCTGCAGTCCTTTGCATCTTTTGCCTTTGCCCAAGTCTATGTTGGTCTGCTGGCCTTTCACCTGCCTCGTTGGCATGGCATTGATACTTCCCTGCACTTGTCGACATTGGTCTTTGAACAAAGTGGTGCTGACAGTTGCACATTGTGATACAAGTATGTGATAGAAATATCAAACCAAAAATAGTCTGAAACGCAGTTTTATAAGGTCAGACTTGCCAGGATGAAAGTGAAGTGAAGGCACCAGCTATGCGAGCAATAATTGGATTTTGTAGTCCAAGCTTTGTAGTAGCAAGGCTAACGGCTAGTTTTGTTTAAAAATTTGGCCTCATTATTTGTGTGTGGTTGAGTTTTGGGCAAATTACTCCTAAAATAAACACATGAAGTTGCATTGTTGTGGGATCTGGGGACATGTAAATGTGGATTACGGGGCTTAGAGCAAACCATCTAGTTCAAGCATCTTAAGAATGCGTTGATGTTGCATCGCAGAACTTCAGTGTGGAGAGCTTTTTGCCTCGCAAGGCGAGGACAGCAAAGACCTTGAGAGCATCATAATACCACGCCGATTGGTCGCGACAGCTACCATGAAGTCGCAAAATGTCGAATCGGCCTCTTCAGCTTTCTTCAATCAGTAAAAATTTGTCTGCACGGAGTATCCGAATCGGCCCATAACGTCGATAGCCAAGTTTCACTGAAGCGTGCAAACGCTCAAGGACGAGTCGCACTCCTATCGTACTAGTAAGGACATCTACAAAGGAAACACAGTCTAAAGGCTGAGATCTAAGCCTAGGACATGCCTAACCCTGCATATGGGACTACGATCCACACACCTGCTGGTGTTTCATTGTTCAATACGCTTGCAGGTGGCAAAATGAGAGTGCCTTACGATGTCTTTCTACCAACCATGGAGGTAGCGACCGATGATGGTCCTGAGTGCGTGCTGCATCTGAAACAAGGCATAAGAAAACCTTTCCACATCGCACAGAGACCCCTACGTATATCTTATATTGGACAAAAGAAATAATAACACAGGCAAAGTGTGAGAGCTTGCACACATATGCAGGTCAATTGTTCTACCTAGTACTCACGGCAACTTCTGTCAACCTTGGAGCAACGTTGCGTTCCGTGTAGTGTTGGTATTCTCATCGACACACTGCCTCATCTGCAGCGCAGAACTCCATGCCTAGTAATAACCGTTCACCTTGATATGATACGACCCTATAAAGGCGCTCTGCCGGTCGGACACAAGTATGACGAGTGCACACAAATTGGAGAAAGAAAATCAGCCGACGGGGTAATTACATGCAATCCGTTAGGATAGCATCGGGGTCAGTAATCGAAGAGAAGAGGAGGAGGCTAGGAGATAATACTTTTCTTGAAACGTATCTATTTGGCGAGAATTGGGAAAATAACTCGAGCTGTGGGTTCGAAAACTTAGGATTGTGCTTGTAGTATTTATATTCTTTAAATGTGCTTTGTAGGCCAGAGGCGGGGAAACAATTTGAACCACGTGACGGAGCAGCGTGGAGACTCGCTGGACCGTGACACTCCCTCGGTCTGAACCCCCGCATCTCGCCTAGCTGTGTAATTATCACCCTATACATTAAAGATGTCGAAACATACGCAGACTTCTACTAACAAGGGTGACCAGGAGAGGAGGAATCCTCCGCTGTGCTGATTCCATTTCACCTAAGACTTTAAGCGGATCGCAGGACATTTTATTTTTCTCGTATCAGGGTTGGTCATAAAGGCGAGGAGGTGAATGGCAATGTTACGGTAGCCTGTGAAGATGCCATTAATGTAGCACAGATTCAAACAAATGTTTAAAAAATGTAATCTGTTATCTGAGCTAATGCTGCAAGTCTCGCACTTCCATATGCACAACAGTCGAAAATATGGAAGGAAATCGCACATACTACAACAGATTAGGTTGAACCTGTAAAGATTCAGCACAACGTAAACTTTTATTCGGTAATAACTTCAAAAAGTAAGAGTACTCGATTCAGGCGAATTATTTGTTGAGTTTGTGCATCGCTAATTCGCAATTAGCTTTTAACAATATATATGCAGTTTTGTTGAGTTGACCTTGTTTTAAAGGACATTCGACTTCAAATCAGTCGTTTCGTCTGCACGCTATTTAAGCGGCAGTGCGAGGTCGTCTCGAGGATTTCAAAGCTCTTCGCATTCGAGTTTCGTAGGCTGAGGAAGGAGAAGAGAAGGGTGCGCTTATCTTGCCATTTTTTTTCAGCTAGCCTAAGGCTAGGCAAGATGACCGAGTTTTGCGATGCCTTTGTTACTTACATGGTGTGATCATTTCTCAGGACGCAGAACAAAAGGCAATTTACCAGAAAGTCCTCCAAATGGTCGAGATGCTTGCTGGGAATGTCGACATCAAACCACAACCGGCAGCTGTCACGGAGGAACAGAAGAAGGAAGAGCGAATTTGTAAAAAACCAGGTAAATCGATCAGGGTCTAAAATGTCCTAATTCGCCTCTCTGGAAATAATTAAGCTCTCTGCACCTTCTTTCCTAGCCGTAGACCATTGCGTGGTGGTAGAGTCGAACTCGACATCGGAGTCGGGCGACCGCGAACTGAATGCCGGGCTAGTGGAATCGGAAGAAGCGTCTTCCCTTCATTTGCCGTGTGTTGTGGGTGGCAGAGCTGTTAATGCTCTTGCCGCGGGAGAGACTGTGATGGGAATTATTCTTGGTGGAGTTTCGTTTGTGGACTTCCTAGAGTGGGTTTCTATCAGTTCTGATCCTTGGTTGTAGTAATTACTATGGTTTGAAGCCAATGAGCTTTTCGTGTGGAGATGCCGGTCGGCGCTTTAATTGCATTTTCCCTGTTCAAATGATGGACAGGTTGATTGCCAGAGAAGAGCTGCGGTTCCGATACGACGTGGAAATTATTCCGGCCCCGGGTGTCAAGAGCAAAGTATACAATCCGTGTCGGGCCTACCGATCGGTTGTTTGGACTGAATTTAGGGTGAGCTGTTTTTGACACTCCTTTTGCGTTAATGACCGCTATGTTCGGTGGAAGTGATTTGGTTGGACTATAGGTGGTGGTGTTATGGGATGTCCTCAGTGCACGAGGGTTGATAGTTGACTGGGATCCGCTGAAGTGTGTTTGGTTTTGCTAAAATCCATCGGATACCAGGTTTTGTGCGTCGTTGGGTGCATTTTGCCCCTCACAAGAGATAAGTTGCCTTGATGTTTTGCCATTCGCGTTTTCGAAAGTTAGCGACTAGTCATGGTACTGGCGATTGTTTGAAATCCTTGAGTTCCATTTATCGGACTTGTATTTGTGTGGGAGTGCAATATCTTGGAATGTGGCTTGCTTGGTTTAATGTTCGGTCAGTAGTATTGGCAGAAGAAAGTTCTTTTATGATATGGATAGAACTGGAAATGATTGTCGCACTTTGTAGTCCTGAAATGTGTGGTTTGTCCCGGCGTGTTTCACAAATGCGGGCTAATTCGTGCCTGAGGTCGAGAAACCCCGTAGGGGTGCAGCTGCGACCTCATCTGATAAAATTGTGGAAGTTCGTGCTGCTGTGTTATGATTGATGGGGAATGCTCTATTTCGGCGTACTACATTGAGTATCTTTTCTCATTCCACCATGGGGATGCTTATTTAGCTCATTACAATTGTTTGTTATTTTGACTAACCTTAGGCAAAAGTTGACCCTTAATCTCAATCAGCGACGTTTTTCGATTAGTGCTGCTGTTTGCTTTGACCAAACCGAATGTCTCCCATGAATCCACAGCAGACAGGGGAGAAGAGGTTAACCAACCCCATGCAGGAGGGCACTTATTGATGTTTGCTCCCTTTCATGTCATTTAGTGGAATTTTTTTATTATCAAGTCCTTTTTCCTCATCTCATCCCTTTGTAGATGGCTTCAATTCTTCGAATCCTCCTCCCAGAGCGTTTTGATAACAATCTTGCGGTGCACCTGGGCTTCCTTGAAGAGGTCATCAACGGTCCTCTATACTCTGTTGTTACTTTTGTAAATAAGGAATTCATCGGGCCTCTCGTCAATCTTGCCAAATTCCGCGTTACCCTGCCTGGTGATATGTTTATTATGGTAATGAAGGGCTGCCTCGAAATTAGCGTCTATTCGCTGAGAAATGAGGAAGAGGAGAGTGAGCTGAAGGGGGTTTTCGCATCTGGTGATGTAGTATACATTCCCCATCAGTTTAAGCACCGCGCAAAGCTCTTCGGTTGCGGGACATCCCATGCTATTGTTATGTGCATTATCAATCGTGCTCCCGCATTGGTTGAGGAATGTGGGAAACGCCTTCTTGAAGTACGCCCCGTTTTACTCATACCTTATCCTTTTAGAGGCTGGGATTGAAAGAGCCGAAGATCAAGGCAAGTAGTCTACTTCGTGAACTGCTGCTATCAACGCACAATAGTCCGAAGAATGCAGCTGATATTCTCTACATGGTAAGTTGGGTAGTTATGGCTGTTATTGACGATGACGCTTGTGTAGGATGTGAACGCGGAGGAGGGAGTGGAATTTGTTTTGCGCAAGTGGTTGAAGGGTGTAGATGGCGTGTGTACGTCGAGCAAGAAGTACGCGGCTGTTCGTGCGGCAAGCGAATTGAGAGAGCAATTTATGAAACAGTTGACAGCTGTGAAGTTGGATTGCAGTGAGTTGTGCTTGGTTTGTGCGTTGGCTAGGCCATGGTATTACTCGACTAATGTCTGCACTTTATTGCTCGCGTTGAATTCAGAACGTAGGTGTGTGTGAGAATGAGTGACTGATGCGAGTGGGGTCGATTGAGTTGTTGAGGTTATGCAAGGCGGACAGGTTGTTCATATTGTTGGTGTTCGTTCTTCTTACTCTCGTGAGTGCATTCAGCATCTTCGAATGGTCGAAGGGTTTGGGCATTGAAGAAACGATAATCGTAGCTCCTCTCTGAGCCTCGGCAATTTGAGCTTTCCGCGTGGATTATTCGCGTAGCTTATTGAGGGCGAGGATGCTCGAGGTATGAGGAAAGGCGGTCCTGTTGTTGACAGCGGATTGGCAATAGAAATGCTTCTGTTTGATTTACAGTGGATGCTGTTCTGTTGCGGTGCGCTCACCATTGTGGCTAACGAGTGGTCTTGTTTCATCACTTGGTCTTTTCAGTTTGAAACCTTTGCATTTGACGATTATTTGTGTGCACTTTGGAGCTTCTGTTTCGTTGTTGGCAGTATTGTGAGTGAGTTTTGATGAGAGTGTCATGGGTGTTTGATAGGCGGAGCGTTACAGACGACATCTTCGACGGAGACAACGTCACGGTAGGTTTGTCGTCCTAGTGTGGAGGGGAGCTACCCTGTGTGCGATTGGGAGTAGTTTCATTAGTGTGTAGAACATGGGTTGTGTAGACTAAAATAGGATGCATGGGGACTCTCCTCCACCTAGGCCTTCTCATCCACGGTAGTTTGTGACGCCGTTTGTTCCTTGAATGTCATCTTCTCATCCCACGATAGTAACTTGCTGGACAGTGGAACAATTGAATTATGGAGTAAAGGTAGAGCAAAGCCCTGTTGTCCGTCATTAACATTGTTACCTCGGAGTGGAAGGTAGACGATAGAGGTGTGGTTGGAGGGGATGGGGATTGGGATAGATTGACGTACGTGTGCAGTGGATTTACATGGTTGCTATTACCTTTAAGGTGAGAAGGCGGGCCACGCGGCTTCCTTCGGGCCAATTTGGGATGATTCCAACTTAAACCGCGGGCTTGATGGGAACCCAGAAGCGCAGATGGGACGTCTTCTCCATCCGCGTGGTAAAGGCTGTGCTAATTTTAAGCGGGAGCTGGAACTCGAGACCATCATTCGTCTCACTCGTCGCTCCATACTAAGTTTAGGTAGAATGGACCGTAATATTAATTTCTTTTATATCTACCACAGTCTCTGCAATTCTCGGTATCCGAGGCTTGCTAATGCTACGGCTCGTTTGGAGATGCCGCGAAAGGTAGGCGTTTGGGATTCAAGACGTCACTTCTATTTTCTCCTCTTGTTTAGTTTCTTGCAATGGTTGAGTGGCTGATTGCTATTTACCCCAATGAAATAAGGATCTGCGACCTACCTGGAGACAGTGTAAATGATAAGGTGAGTGGTTTGATTTGGGTAGTGCTTAACTTCCTCAATCTTAGATGCAGTTGGCCAGGGATCTCTTTGGTGCTGGATTGATTATCTCTCCTGTGGCTCATGTCTACTCTGTGCTTGGAAGCGAAGCAGAGGGAGCGAAGGAAGGCTTGAAGAGTAAAGAAGAAGCAGGCCGGAGTGGAGTGGAAGGCGAGCTTGATGGAAGCGGTAGTACTGTGGAATCGAAATTGGAGTAGACGTGGTGGAGACTGTCTTGAACAGTGATGCTCGGCGACTAAATGTGTTGCGCTTTTGCAGAGTTGCAGTTTTCGTGGGCTTGTGAGTTGGGACTTGGGTTTGCCATATTTTATCATTAAAGATGAAAGGAGTCGAATTTAAGGTAATCGCGTGGGCTTGTTTTGGTTGTTATCGCAGTGTCCTCAATGGTGAGTGATATTGGCGAGGTGTTGGGATCGTCAACACATGCGGTTGAGCTCATTCAAATACATGCATGACTTATGCACGGGGGACGGAAAAGATGACTGTGGTTGTCGAGGCGTGGGGGAATGGTGGTGGGTTGATGTCAGCCAGTTTTCTCGGCGTTAGATTTGACGCTGATAAATTTGTTTGTCTACGTTTAGTCGAAGTTAGCGTGCGTTTGTCCGTTCTCCTCATTAAACATTAATGCTGTGCTGTGAACAAGGGAGAGTTCGTGAATTCATTTTCAGTGTCGATTTCTGGCCGTTACTTGGAAGACGGCGCCAATGGTGAGTCTACATGCCCTCGTAGAATGTGGGTGTAGGCGAGGTGAGGGAGAAGGCAGAGGTGATGGCCACAATTTAAATACCTCAACATTGAATGCTGATAGGTGCGCAATTTCAGCTAGAGACGCATGTAGATGTTGCGTGACACACCTGGTACCAACATGGTGAGGTCGGGTTTGAATCCCGTTTGTGCAGCTGTGCCTTCGGTTAAGAAGGTGGCAATGCATCACGTTGCTTAGCGAACGTGACCACAGTTGTTGTTAGGTTGTGTGCTTCAGAGGTCAGGGGCGATTGAAGGTGAGACAGCGTAGCGAACTACATGGTCCTACTCAAAGCATACACAGCTGAGTTCGATTATGTGATTTTAGACCTGACAAGTCTAGAAACCAACTACCACTTTTGTCTTTGCAAAGACAACGTTTATTGTAAGCTATTTGCTGTTTGACACCTGTAAGATAAGCCATTTAATCGCCTGTATAGGTGAGGCATGAACTAGTCCCACCGCCTACCATAACTCGTCAGTAGATCGTGAAAAGGTGTGTAGGAATGCGAGAAAATTACTGTGTTGACAGTAGTGAAGCTGCTACTTATGCACTCTGAGTAGTGCAGTCAGCTTTGGACACGAAAATGCAGTCAAACGTTGCCTGTTTCACTGTTGCCGATGCTCTATTACCATGCAGCAAAATAAAATGAATAGAGTTTATTGATGGGCCACTAAATCAACTTAAAAATGAGGTAAAGGGCTCCTAAGAAGCGCTGTTGTCTGGAGTCGGTGACACGGTGTGGTTTTGGCGATATCGCCTTATACCCTACGCATTTACAATTGCTTAATAGTCAGTGATGCGGGCTAAGTAAATGCGAAAATGTGGCTCTCTAGACTTATGGCTGCTGGGTGTCTGAGTAGTGGTCAAACGTTTCTCTTTTATTTGCAAGGCCTAACACGGTTTTCTGCTAATCTAGTTGGCCATTGGTAATGCAGTCAGCTCACTGGTGGAACAAGGAGCGATTTGACTTAAAAGTGTTTTTTACAACTTGGAGGTGCCACGTTAGTTGGGCGACTGCTTTCCGAGGAGCAAGCGATGAGCATATGACAGGGCGTTTTGAACTCGTTTTCAAGGATGCAAAATACGCGGCCCTTCTACTTTTCCACGTTCCCGGAAGCATTCATTTTCTTCACGGACAGCGTGGTCAAGTCATTTCACAACTCTTGAAAAAGTTCCAACGCATGTTCTCACTTTTCACTCACCTTTGCCAATATCAATCGTATGCTTGACAATGCTTGTTCGTCCCAGTTTCGCACCTTGCCGTGAGAAAATTTTCACATACTTGACCAGGAATGCGCAAAATTCTTGCTTCTCGTTACCGATGATTTGAGTCAACTGTGAGCAAAGGTAGTCGGAATTGTCCATGAGGAGAGCTGCTGCTTCAAAAAGAGGGCTGCGGATGTCGTCTGCGTCTAATTCAGATTGTGAAACAATTCCGTTGACTTTAGAGCTTTGCTGAGTGCAATATTTGCCTTCCACAAAATCCAGGACCGTTTTAGCATTACGAAGAAAATTAGCATCAAGTATCACATCCCAAACTAGAGCCAGGCCCAAAATGGATTTCGCCGTTCGGGTTTCCTTCCTTGTGCAGACTTTTATCGATGTCTCTTTATTTGCTGTTCCCCACCGAGTCAAGTGGAAGCTGCTTAAGCGTTCTTCTAGTTTACCTGAGACTGGAATAAAAGAATGGGATCAATTCGGGAGTCTACAGAAGAAAGAGGTCTACTCACCAGATCTTGAAATGTGGCGCTGGATAGCCCGTTGTGGAGTTGTAGGGTTTGACCATTTGCTGGACGTCTGGAAGAACGCTGACACGTGGAGTTCCTGACTGGGCTTGTTAGTAATTATGGCGTAGACTTTCTCAACCATAAGGGGCGGTCAAACTCCGTCTCTGAAATGAGCGGCCACCCACTTAGCGACCCTTTCAAGCGGTGCGCCGAAGGTTCTTAATGCATTCCCCATCCTCGCCAGGTTTTTGGCAACGGCGGAAAAGTCTCCGTTTAGGTGCTGTCCTTTCTAATTGATGAGGTGATGGGCTAAGGTCTCGCAGCGCTGGCCAATGTTGGAGTCGCGGAAGAGCTGGCTACCCTTAACCATAAATTAACGACAACCTCGAAGCCAACTTGCTTTTGCTTAATTTTGACAGATAGTTTAAGTACTGACAGACAAAACTCATGTCTTTGATTTGGAATAGGTAATTTTGAGGTCCTGTGTAAGACGAAATGGTATCTTTGCCGCTTTGATGGCCTTGTGCTAGAAAGAAAAAGAAACATAAGTCGACAACCAATTAACTTTAAGCATTTAAGAGTAGAAACTTATACAGATATTAATTAACCATATTCAGTCGCACAATGGCAACTTCAAATCTGGTTAGGCTGATTAAATATAAGCACTGCTTCCATCATCAACACCCATTGCATCTACTCTGCCTTTTGCTTGCAAAGACTTCCACCCTCTAATGACAAAAGTCGACAATGCGACACTCTGATCCATTATACTTCTTCAAAATGTGCACCACTTGAAGTCATTGCAAGTGAACATCAATTTCCCGATTTATACGAAAATAAAAGTCGCCGCCGAACTATGAATCTAGGCAATGGCTTCAGAGAGATCTAATGCGACCAGTCCCCATTAATACGCCTGACAGGCTCCGAGAATCGAGAATAGACAACTTCTGTGTATAATAAGTTCCCCTTCCACTTTTAGCATTGAGTTTGCAAAACACTCAACCGCCGTCATTCCCTACTGCCGCGTGCGCAGCAAAGCAGCAGCAGGAGAACGTAGATTGGGAGCAGTGCAAATAATGCTAAGATCCTCGAAACGCCACGACGTCAGTAATCCACTCTAACACGTGTTCACACAATAGTCGTTGCTCTTTCAAAAGTGTCGTGTCGTGGGCAATGAAAGGAGCCAGAGCGCGTCCGCGACTGTCACTGAAACAAGGAAGAGTTAATAACACTGCCACCATAATCAACTTGACTAAGGTTGCTTGCTAAGCTGTGATAACAATCACTTACTCAACGAGACGGCATCAGCAGTGTCGCAAAAACATGCTTTAGAGGAGGACGCAAAAGTGAAAGCGAAAAAGCTAAGCGCATGCCTTAAAATGATGGAAGTGCGATGGTGCAGTGAGACACATCCTTTTGTCAAATTTGGTGTGTCTTCAAGGAGGAAAAAGGAAGACATTTGGAAGAGGAAGGGGTAGGTTCGTTCAGCTAAACTACTAGCTCTTCTGTTTCGTAAAAATCCTTTGATGTAACATTTTGAGGTTATTTTTGTCGGATGGGTTGTTACATGTAATCGCTTAATATCATTTCCTTATCTAATTCTTTCGTGTAGTTGTGTCTCTGCAAAGAAATTGCGTCGATTTTTTAACAGTTAAACGTGTTTTAACGCTTGTCGCATTGAGCTGAGCAAAGTGGTGTTATTTGCAGAAGTACATGGAATTATGTGCGGGTGTGCTTTCAACTGAGCTTTTATTACCAAAGTAGCTGACATGGGAATTGAAGCAACAAAGTGATAGACTTATGTAGCTAACGTGAAGTTAGCTTGATTTGACCCCTACCAACTGGTTCGAAACTGATTCACTGTGCGACATATGGAAAAGAGGAATGTTGCCATGAGAATCCCAAAAAGTGTGACAAAAGGGGTTGCAACCCATACAGTTTTCCATCCTCTTCTAGTTCATTATGGAAGAATCATGAATTCGTACTGCCTTACTAATATGAAGATAATCTAAGCCGTGCATGATTCTAAACTGCAGCACAAGATGATAAAATATTGCGTGAATGCATTAAAGGCGTAGGCATCACGATGTTAGAAAGACAAGAGTTGGCTGGGATTAATGCTGTTCACGTGGTTCGGCTTGTGCCATGACCTGATATTAGGATAAGAGAAGACAAGATAAGCTAGTCCTTTTGCCTCCATGACATGAGGAAGGTGAGATCAGGACGTTTACTGAACTCGGCGGTTACATGTGCTACATTTCATTAGCGCCTCGAGGAATCGCATTGCTTTGCGTTCTGAAATTCCTCAACTATTCATCCGTTCTAATTTCACTGCCTTCCTTTTTACCGACACGAAGGTTTCCACTGCAGTACTTGTCGAATGGCTTTGGTGGTAGAATTGGTGCACTCCTTCCTCTTCCACTTCATGTGATTGAAGCAACCTCATTGCTGTTTCATTCAAGCAAATGATAATTCACACTCACAAGACCAACTATGTGAAGCGGCACAACTCAAGAAATTGAAACATCATTGCGTAGGAAGCGATTTCGCCTGACAGTAGAAAGGAGAGTAGCGGGAGTGGCATTAAACCATTGACACGAACAATGACCGGAAGCCGAGGCCATTAAAACTGCCTTTATGGCAGGATAGTGCTTGAGGCTTTATGTTAGCCTCTCCAATGCAATCGAATGACTAGAAGGGCTCCATATGGCAAGTCTTCTGCTCAAATTATGGCCAATTCTAATGGGTGGTTGGAAAGGATGGAGTCTATTCGTCTCATACACAGTGGGTTGCTGCTTGTTAAGCAGTGATGTCAAAATCCAAACCCTGTTCAAAGCCTAACGCCATTAGAATAAAAAACAAGGAGGATTTTACAGTTCTGGTGCTGTACGAATAAAGGAATCGGTCTGTTTATTGGAAGCCCTTTTGATGCTACTCAACTCTGTTACTCACCTGAGTTGGTAGCATTAGCTACACATCAACTCAATAAAGTTGATCGACAGAATTAGGGGCGAGGTTTGTATTTACTTCTGAAAGCAGCATCGAATCCAGTATAGTTCTGCATCAGTAAGGAAATGAGCATTGAGTCTCTAATGTGGACAAACTAATAAGATTCTCAATTTAATTCTTCTTACTTTCTGTCTACTTCTGGACTTCAAATAAATTATCGCTATTTCGATAGTCGACTCATTGTATCCAAACAGCTCCCACTTATATACGTAAATATTCTGTCCCTTACCCATTTCCTTCCAATTCATATTCCATTTCAATGCCACAATATGCAGCATCAGCGGAGGGAACACAGACAGGTTAAGCTTCGTTGCATACATGAGCTGCCAATGTCAGACAGCATGCTACTTCGCTCCATCCACTTTGTAGCTTTGAAGTCCCAAAAACCATTCCAATTGAGGTAGGAAGGGGAGCAAACAAACACAAATGCGCTGCTCTGATATTTTGTTGCCAACACGCTTTGATTTTTGGATGACCTAATCTGAGAAACCATTGACAACATGACTGGCTCCTCTGCGCTTCTACTCTAATGTTTGTCTTGTAAAATGGCATCCTCACGTTGGAAACTGTTGAAGACTGTTGCTAAGTCATTAGTCTATTGCGAGCTGTGCGCTTCGATTCTCTCCATCCACGCCTTATGTAACTGCAAGGCTCAAGACACTACAATAGGCGCTATTGTCAAATAAATGCAGATACAATAAAAATATTAACTACAAAATTGCGCAAATGGAACGATTCTCTCATTAAACATCATTATCACACCCAAACATAATGGATCTATCCAAAGGTTGGTGATTTGTATGAATTACTGGTTGACCAATCACATTTTGATCGGTTGCGCAAGGTCATAAGAGTAGATTCTTTCCTTTAGCAGCAGTTGCATAGTGACTATCAAACGGGCAGCCCTCTTTGCCTCTTCTTCAACTACACATCAAAATTACGTCGTAATATTTCTGGTTCTGACGAATAAAGGGAGCGCACATAATCAAATCTCATTTGCGACTTGTTCAGACAGAAAGATATTGCACTGATCCGCTACCAGTGCCACACCAAATTGCAACTCATGATGGCTGCTTGAATCAGTTTGTGCCAAAGGAAGGCAAGTTACTTTAACAGCATGTCGACGGGCACGCAATGCTTTTTGCCTGTATGAGATCACATTTTGCGAGGTCGGAGCAGCATGAATGCTATATTTGACTCCTAAGCAAACTGGCATTTATATGGCAATGACCAAATGGTAAAAAGCGGGTAGCACTCATGTTATAATGCTTGTTCGCCCATCGCCTCATTAACTTTTTCCTAGACTGCTTTTGAAGTAGTGGGTAAACGTAAATGACAGACTTTAATCAAACACCCTTCTGTCCTCCATAAAACAAGATTTTCTCACTTTACTAAAACGTCATCCACCCACGCATGCACAAGGTCACACTACTAGAAGTTTTAATTTTCGCACCTTCAGTGCAAACTCGCTGAGTGGCAAAAATAAAATTCACTCCTGATGTGTTGCAGTTAAAATTGCTATTCAAAAAGAGAGAGCAGAAGCAGAATTGTAAAGAGTATCTCGAAATGTGTTTGAGAAATTTGCTCACCTCAGCGAAACAACACTTTCAAACATCTGTCACAAAAACATAATCCAGTGCGCAAGATTATTGTTGTTCGTCGGTTATATCGTCGTCGACCTTGTGCTCATGTCACAACAAGTGCGTCATCAACATTCCATCAAGGAAACAAGCTGTTTTACAAGTCTCGCAATACATAATGTTCAAAATCACTTAACATTGCAAATTGGGATCGGAATGCAAGAATTTGGTGAAAGTGTGGGTAGAATTGCGGTTTCAACTCATCCTGTAAGCTCCAAAGGTAGGGATCAAGATGGTAGTATGATCTCTCAGGGAAGGAGATCCCTTCAAAACTATTCATTTTGAATTATTGTTTACGCTCTCCTTATGAGCATACTTCAACAGAATCCATGACCCAGTTACACCTGACACCGCTGGTGGTGAAGGAAACAATTTCGGTGACACCTACCTCTAAAAACGTCCAAGAGGTATTTTTCTAACGACAAGGGAACAAATAAAGCGATTACTCGAGAGTGTGATAGAGGTAGCACAATTTTGTGTGGGACGAGCTTTGCTGACGTTCAATGGCGTAAAATAAGGCTAGGGCTATGCAAATTTTAGTTGTTATGAGTACAGACATGTGACAGGAAGCAACACGATTCAAGAGGAAAATTGGTGGTAGAACCCAAGCATTATGGTTCCTGCAGGCCGTGGTTTCTGTTTCCTCGCTGACCGAATTGGGCTTTAACCACCCTGTCTCGTATCTCGCACGTCGTGTTTATGCCAACAGGTAAGAAATTGTGGTTGCTCTTAACAACCATTTCCAAAAGTCTTGTTCATTATCATTAAAGTAAGAGCTTTTCAGATCAAATATCTCCAAATATCCTACTCATCTATTTATTGCCGCCACTGTGTCTGGTGAAAAAGTCTACTAGTTTATCACGAAATCGCAACGACATTAATCAGTTGAACGAATTTTGTGGAATCTGCTCATTCACATGTCTTGCGTTGTGAAGATAAACCCCAAAATATCCCAGAATTTGTAAACTATACTTTAAGTTGATGAGTCTTTTGCGCCAGTGTCTGCTGCCCTATAAGGAGGACCACTAGTAGGCTTTCACTTGGCTTGGTAGCACTTGGGATCAAATATAATTCTTTCGTTTAAACTTAACAAAACTTTACCTGTGCTTTCTCTTTATGTTCACTCTACTTAGAGTCAGCAGAATCCAAGATAAGCATTTAATCCCTTAAACGTTGCAGCTTTTCTGATAGAACGGACACAAAATCCTATGGAAATTACTATGAGATGTAATGACAATTTCACCTATTAAAGAGAGAAAAAGAAAATTAATTTATTCCGGTCAACAAAAGACGCCGAAAGACATCTGTTTATTCACAAAATTTTAGAGATTCTTGGATTGACAGCATATTAAATGAATGCGAGGAAAACAGCGCCTTTTGGAAAACATTTAACGCTATCTGTCGTCGGTACGGACCTGTTTTATAACAATCTATTTGATATTTGAAATTCTGCTAATTAGTCGCTAGTAAATTAGAGAAACCACGCATTTTTAACATTGATTTCAGAAATTGTTTTAAATCTTGTGTCCATCAACACATATTCTGGCATTTGATGGAACGATTTCAACTCCATCGCCTTACCTGACATAGAATTCTGCATATTTGTGACAAATATGAGAGGTGCAGGTGGTACTAACATTGAATTAGGTGCCAAAGTCTGACGAAAAATCAACAATCCTTGCAAAGCTTTGCACTCAAAATGAAAGTTTAATAATCATTTAGTCCATGTGAGGACTTCACGTTTACGTGTTTTCCCCCCAAAAAACCACGTCTTGACATGTTTGGTGTGGTAGGCCGATGCTACGGCCGTTAGCTAGGCGAACAATTCAGTTAATGGAGGCTGTGCTTAGGCATTGAAGCATGCCCTTCGGACCATGCCCTTCTGCATGGAAGTAAGTAGCACATTTTTCCATGCCAGCATAGCTCATCATGACATCAGTGAGGAACCAAGGCACTACGTTCATCAACTTTCTTTAGAACAGCGTTGAATGCACCATGTTTAATAAATAATCAGTTGGCAATTTTACCCCGCATTAGTCCGTGATATTACAGAGTCTAAGTCAGCAGCTAACTCTGCATCCAATGTGATTTGGAAGCGGAGCTAAGAGAACAGGTAGAGGCGAGAATGATGAGGGTCGTTATGAAGGCATAGAGGTCATAAGGTGGGCGTATGACTAGGCCAACGTAAGTCGTGAGCCAAAGGCTGACGCGTGGCCGCATGCATATCAGCCAAGTGGTCTGTAGGCGCACTATGTTGCAACCCCTCACTGCCTTTGTAAAACCCTTTTATTTGGGAAAGTGCAACATCAGATAAATATTTTGTCGATGAAACGGTAACATATTAATAGTGGGACTAAAATTTTCACAACCAATATCAAATCATCTGCTTTGATCTGGACAGCGTTATAAAAGTTGCCATTCCCCCTCCCCTTTCAAGTGAACTTGCGATGGCCCATTAAATCCTCAACATTGTTTTAGAAATGCAAGGAACAGGCGAACAGAACAAAGCCTTCTCATCGAGAATATTGCTATGCATCTACCGCCGTAGTAAGCTGTGCCCCTAGAAACAGCAAAAACCCTTCATTCTCTATGTTTTCTTATAAAAGTTGCTTCTTCCGCACGGAATTGTCTAATAGCGCAAAGTGTGAGGAAAACAATAGCTGAAGTAATAGCATCCAAGGGGCACGGTAATAAATACAAATTTTAGAGCGGCAGCTAATTCTTCATCCAGCTTAAAGTAAAGAGGAAGCATTGGGGATGAAATAAGACAAGGAGTGATGAGGATCATTGTGAAAACAGAGGTCTTCGGGTGAGGGTGTGACAGAGCCAACGTGGACTCACGTCATCGGCTAACGCGTGAGCGTATGCAGACTAGCCATGTGATCTGTGGGCGGACCACCTTCGTGAGTATGCTTTACTGTGGAGAAATGAAACGCCCAAAAGTTTTTTTGGCTATGATATTGGCAGCTAAAAGGGTGCTAAAGCGACTCTTAAAAGCTTAAATTGGCTCAAAGGTCTACATAATTTGCTGGTCTGAATAGTTTTATGGACAGTCTTGAGTAAAATATCTGCGTAAAACTTTATCGGAGTTTTGTTTTGGTTTATTTTTGACAATTGATATTTTCTTTATGAAGCTTAGTGGGTTCGCTGTAGCGCACTGGTTAAAAACGCATGCAGAAGGAGCACTGAACAAGTGTTCCTCATCGAGATAAATGAAAAACATCAAGCACCGTTTTAGCATTCTTTGCCTCAGTCGTCGATTCCTCAAGAATTGCTATTTATGCACGGCGTTGTTTGATGCCATAAAGTGGACTTGAATCAGTACTTGAAGTAATGGCGCCAGATCACATGGCTGGAGTGCGTGCGCCCACGCGTGAGCCGATGGTGCACGAGTTCACAATGGCTCAGTCACACGCTCACCTGATGACCTCTCTACCTTCACATTAACGCTCATCATCCATCGTTTTCTTTCACCCGCTTCGCTTCGCCTTTGCCTCAGGCTGGATACAGAGTTAGCTGCTGACTTGAATTATGCACGCCTAGCCGATTCGCATGAGTTAGAATTGCCATCTGCTCGTATTGGTGACTTGTGTAAGGTCAATTCAACTCTGGCTATCAACAGATTCATCAAATGTGAGGGAATCCAACAGATTCCTAAAAAACCTAATAAGCGTAGTACGACGGATCTTCGTTGACGTAAAAATAGGCTGAAGTTTTACCAGAGGGCACGGCCCGAAGGTTATGCCTTAAAGTATAAGAACAGCCTCCGTGGATTAAATTTTTTCGTAAAACTAAACAGATAGTCAAGAAAAGGGCTGCACTGCTAAGCAGATTATTTAATTCTGTTAAGATGTAGCCTTATGGGAATGAAGTACCGAGACATGAGGTTTTCATGTGATCAAAGTTGTTATACAGGCGTGAAATTTCACCCAGTAAGGAATATGCCATTTCATGGCTCGGTAAGAGCAGGATGACAGTTTGTAGCTGAATGGGTGTGTACCTGCATTGAATGCTGACTTGTTTCCAACTATGGCAAGAGACAATTTTTTTTTCATCATTCTTATCTATGTGAATGCCTAGATATGCCATGGACCACTCCATTTGGCCCAAAGTCAATTCCATAACTTAGTTCAATAAAATCCAACTTGCCGTCGTTAATATGCACAATAAACTTATAGTGTGGTGCTGCTTCACTATGCTTGAATGCTCAAAAGATTAGCCGGTTCTAGTCGTTTAATCAATTTCTAGCTCAGGGACCAAAATTGACTGCTAAAATAGGATAAAAGCTTAGATCAGTGCGCTTTGGCCACTGTTTCTCCCATCGTATCCCACTATGAAAACGACCACAGACCTTGAGACAGACCCATCTACTATGCACCGCCATGAGCCCTTTGGCATGTGGGAATTAACATATCATGATAGTGTGTCCAAAGTTACATGGAGGAGAGAGAGCTATCTTTTGAGTGGATCTACTACCTATTCTGCAATGCCCAAGTCAATGACTCGGCGTCAGCTACTGCATTACTGCAAACGATAGATCTTCATTCACTGACTACGTTACTGCTTACCAATTTACTTCCAAGGATATAGTGCTCATGTTAACTTTTTCGTAAGTCTGCGCAAACCACTCACCCACAATATTGCAGCTAGTCACATAGTTGTGAGTGAACGTTATGCTGATAGGACAGGCATCCTCACTAGACTACCCAGCACACTGGCTCAAACAACCCAACGATCTAGGAGTTTGCGGTGTGCGTGTATGCACACAGCTTGTTTCGTAGGTCAAGAGGGGACCATTCCATTGGCTTACAACACATTTATAAACGCACGTGGATGTGGAGTGTGAATGTGAGTTATTTCTTGAGAAGTGATGTTGCTTCAGATAAGCCTAATCTTATTGGTACCTTTCGTCTTGCATGGAGCGTTCACACCGCCAACCCGTAAGATACCTCTTAATGCTTCACTCTAGTCAGTATATGCTTGCAAATATTCACATATGAGAGTATTTGCTAAACCCGCAAATCTAGCATAAGACTTTGTACCACATCACTTCTTAGTCAAACCGACTTGGTACCGACAGGTAGACACGTTTGGTTCCTTGGTATCACAGCTGTTGCGCACCTTTCCTCGCACATGTCCTATTTAATGTTAAATTGTTATTGTGATAAGTAGGACTTTGTCCAACTTCATTGCGTTTCAGTGTATCCCTTTAGGTATCACACATGGGGCATGAACCAAGGTTAGTAAAAGGAACCCACTGGAACGCACTATTGTTTCAGTTGGACGGTGTCATGTAAGAGACAGCCAGAAGTAATGTCTCAAGGAAGGTTAAGATGGCGATATTTTATTGCGATCAGCAATATGAGGATAACCATATGGTGTATAAGATTCCGTCAAATATTACGATTCACTAGTGTCCTGTCAAACGACAGACACATGTGCTTTTGTCTCTGTTTGGCCTAGAGGCCTATGCGACAACGTAATCAGTAAATATAAATGGCCTCATTCTTGAATAGTTGTCTTTGCATAAGCACCGCCTACCAATTGCTGCAAATATGTAAGAGGAGTTGGCTTTAAGGCCAACTTTTGTGTGATAGCATTTCAACCACTTCGATGCACAAACTCAAGCACTTTGGAAGATGATTTGGTAGTTCCGAGGTTTTAATGAAGCCTGCAACCGTAAAATTGTGAAGTGCGTGTAATGCGGAATGGCATGTGGTGGGGTTGTCTTGCATGACACTTTTAGCTTATAGACCTCCTCATCGTCAACTGAAGTATCGCGCGCAGTCCCTTACTCTATCTGCCCTGATGCTTGACCACTTCGCATCCATCCTCATTAAGAGGCGACATATGGGAGTCCACTGCGACATATAAAGCTTTACTGCTTGCCTAATGGTAATGACAAAGCATTGTTTTTTGTTGGTGCAGATCAGGATGATCCTCAGAACGTGCAAATTCATGCAATCGACTCGTACACAGTGAACATGAAGTGGGATTTGCCACCCAAACCCAACGGGAATATCACTGGCTATGTTGTCTCTTGCTATCCCGGCGAGGAATAATTTGGCATCTTTTATACCTCCTCAGCTAGAAGCTATGTCATCAGAGGCTTAGAGCCAGGAAAAGTTGTTTACGCCGCTGTTGCAGCACGCACGTTGCAGAATGGTTTGGGAATGAAGGAAAGAACCGGCAGCTATAGCAAAGAAGCCAGCGTAACTACACCAACTTTGAAAGACGGTGAGGCAGCTCTACTAGACTTACCGAATTCCAAGGTGATATTAGAAATGACAAGATTTAACAGAAATAAGCAAATAATTGGTTTTCTTTATTTTTACGAAGTTGGTTGCTCTTAATGATGCAGCTGCAATCGTTCTCTCATGCATAAATAGCAATTAGTTGACACATGGGTGGTAACAGTTATGATAGGCGAAATTTGCTGTTTTGGGTAGAAGGAGAAGGTGTGAGTGCAATCCCGACAGAAAGCACTTCAAAAGTTACAAATGCTGCAATGATAACGTCAGGAGGTTCTGCTCCATTGCCCGCGACAACCGCGAACAATCAGACTGCCTCCAGCGCTTTGGCCACCGCAGCTACATTCACTTCCATGGTCCTAGTGCTGTGGTCAGCCTTCATGCAAGTCTGTGCAAACTCTCGATTAACACGTTCGCTTTGAATATTATAACCCATAGCTTGTGTTTATCAGACGCTCTGTTCTTTCTATTGCAGGCTTCACTGATCCAGAGGATGGTCGAGCCAACGATTGCCCATCTCTGTTTAGCAGCCAGGAAACCATTCACAATAAACTATTTTATGCTGATAAATGCAATATTTGACGTTTTGGTTCATTCTTATCGATGCAAAATGGGTCTGCTCTAGTGACGTTGCCTCGGAAAAATACAAAAATAGAAAAACGGTATAAGTGAAGAGATTGCTGGCACCTACTTTGTAGCAAACAAAGGCTGCACTATAACGCCGGGAAAACATTTAAATCCAACGAGACGTTCCTGTCCAAGTTTTTCGTGTTTTTAGCATCTGTGTTCACTTTATTGGCCCTCAATCATTCCGCGTCTCCTGGTTGTCTGGTTTGTAGTATTGACCTCCAGGAGAATACAAATCTAGCTATCACTAAATGGAAACTTGTAGTATTGATCGACACAAAATGCGGATTTTGCTCTTTCTGAATACAATTTTTTAGTATTGACGTACTCGAGACTGCAAATTTCGCTCTCACTGAATGAAGGATGAAGAATTAGTTTGATGAGTGAATTTGATGTTGGATGGGCACCAAACCCATGCGTTCTGGACACAGCGTGAAGAGAGGCAGTCAAGCATGCCAACCAACAATTGCGATTACATCATGCTGCGTGCACACATCGCATGGCTTATTCATGCACGTCTGCACCAAGCCAAAGTACGCCCACCATTCCACGTTGGCCTCTTACACGCTCACCTAATGACCTTTACACTACCACAATAATCACCATCATCACTCACCTACGCAGTATCACTTCTTAATTTCTCCATTAATTCAATTTGGATGCAGCTGCAGTAGGTGACTTGAGGTCTGCATTCGTTGCGAATAAGGAGAAGGTGAAACTGTCAACCGCTCATCCTAGTGACTCGCGATGCACAAAACGTTTGGTGCCGGTTATTAGAGCTGCCATCCAACAAGCGAATTATTACGCCTTCCAGAAAAATCTTGTGTGGGTAGTGGGTAGTGCACTCAGTGTGCATTAATGTTGTAAGAAGGTGAAGTGATGTGGAAGATCACACTGTTCATTGCTGTACGGAGGGTCTAAGAGACGAGCAGAATGATGATAGTGCTAGAGACTAAATCGCGGTAAGGACGGCTTAATACACTCAATCCCTTTAAAAAAGAAAGAACCTAGTATCAGTAGAGTATGCCACTGCTTAAAAGTACGTTTTTGTTGCAAAGTTTCGAGTAAATTTTCTTTTGAGCCTCTCATTTGAATTCGTTCGCCCTCCTAAACTACGACTGATCGTTGTCAATGGCAGGTGGACTAGTAGTCGCATTAGGTTTAAGCCCAACCAAATTCCCGCAAGCGTGCCAGATTAGCATCATCCTCTGTCTCCATCATTCAGTGAGTCACCTACGCACACACACAAACTTTGTACGCACACGTATTGTTTACTCGTACAAGGTCTGCGACAAGGACATCCCTTATGTTGTCATCTTCTCCCTGCTTAGAATACTCGCTGACCACCTTGTCCTCTAAAGAACAAACGCGCATTTAGTTAACCGCTAAAATCCACTAATTTAACTAGACTGACATACGGTGCAGTGAAATGGTGGGGTAAAGGAAAAAATTCACTGCATGGGGAACCGGCTAGATGAGGAAATGTGCCGAACGGAGGAGTTGCATGACCCCTCGAGGCTGAGTGCTTGTGAAGCAAATGGGACATTCACAGCACATGAACGAGGAAAGTTAGGCCATTTATACGTTATTCACCTTGATCTTCCCTCCCTCCTCTCTCGCCTCCATCTTTCCCTTATTCCAATCAACATAGCATACATCTTATTAACACACATTAATCCACCAACTTCTTCCTTCATCCCTCCCTCCATCCAGATGCCTTCCATATACTCCCTCCATCATGAAATCATTTTTTGCCCTATTTTCACATTTCTCATCTACTTATCATTGAATCATTGCATACGCCAGAAACTTGCCTCCAGTATTTCATCATCCACAACAACCTTCTCTCACCATCGACTATTTTTGTTCTCTCGCCCACGCAACTACTGGCGCATCGTGACAAACCTTTGTCAAGACAGAGTGAAAATGATGAATCCGCACTACGTCTGTGCTCTATTTGCCATGGAAATTGCAGAGTGTGTTAAGGGTGGACCTGTAGGGTACCGAGGGTGGGTCGCGATGCCTTGTCTTTACTACTCGCCACTTTATCTTCTCCTATGCATTCCAAGCACACGTGCCCCTCTTCCACCTTGCCTCCTTTTTCGCCGTCCTTGTCTTCTTCCACAACCTTCACGTACACATGTGCTAAGCGGAGAGTACGACAGCAGCAGGACGGTGCACACTCTTCACTTACCCATTTCTGATTAATCCACTTGACATTCCGGATCGTTGTCTATTAGAAGAAGGATCCGGTCTGATGGTAGACGTAGCATTTAGCCGAATGTTGCACACCTGACCACATGTTGTCCGTAAATGTTGTGGACGGTGCAGTAGAGCTTAGCAGAAGGAAAACCTGTGCACAATTAAAGGGAACCATGGAAGAAGTAGTGGAGGAGAGGCATTTGAATGGAGGGAAAGATGACTTAAAAGAGGGTGCATAGATGGGTGAATGGATATAAGTAAGAAATGGCAGAGAAATTATGAAGTGAGATGAAGTAGATGAGCAATGATGGAGAGGGTTATGAAAGCATATAGGTGGGTGTAAAAGGGTGTTAGAAGCCAAAGTGGACCCGTGAGCGTGCATGGGCTTGGTGTAGTAATCGCAAATTCGAAGGGCGCACCTTATGGTAAGAGCTTTGCAAATTATTAATTCGCCAGTAATTTTCCTCTAGTCCTTACCACCTACAGCAATCTTCTTTCACCCTCGGTCATGACCTCTTCTCCTACGTGCCTTTTAGCACAGTGTGGCTAACTTCTGCCAAGCGAGTTGGAAAATGAAGTCTGCATCACACTATCTAAAAGACACTCATTCATAATTTTCTAAACCAGGCATTTTATATCCGTCTTGAATTCTAGCATGCATTAAGTCCATAATCCTCGATCCAGCCATCAATCGGTTACACAACTTACATAATCCTTTCTTTTATCAATGTACCCTCTTTTCACTCATTCACCCACTACCACTTCCAACCATTCATCTACTCACTCATTCCATTCACCATTCAAATGCCTCTCCTTCACCACCTCTTCGAGGCCACCATTTACTTAAGGACAGGTTTTCTTTTCGCTGAACTCCAACTCATCGTGCCATCTCCGTGCCTTCTGGGCAACGTAGAGAGAGGCAGAGAAGCATGTCAACTAACAATTGCTGTATCACCATTCAGCGTGCGCACATCACATGGTCTGTGTGCACACGTCTACACTAAGCACATGTACAACCGCAAGTCAACTTTGGCTTCTCACACGTTCACCTACTCATCATTGTGCTTTCAAAACAGTGTCCATCATTTTGCATCTACTTCACTCCATTTCTTAGCTTCTCTCCCCAATTTAACTTGAATGTAGATGTAGCTGGTGACTTGAGGTCTGCATTCATCACTGATTTTCAACGGGTGAAATCCCTAAATGTTCACTTAAGCGGCACGGGATGCGTGATTCATTTGGCGTTGGTTATTAGCAAATAGAAAAACGAGGCATCGGGTTGCTATACGACGATGTGCCTTCCTCTCATTCGCACTACTCTATGCGTCGGCAAAGGTGTTTTAAGGGAGTAGATGAATGCACAATGCTTAGCCAATTGAAGTGTAGCATTCGGCAATCTACCTCACTGCTAGTAAAAATAAAAGCACACATAAATTTGCATCTCATGGGCCTTGCACATATCGAGGTACTTTGTGGAATGCGAAAGTAAAAGCAGTCGATCCTCACACGGTGCACATGTCATGACATCCACCAACTCCATGGTTGATGGCAAAGGAGGAGGCCCCACCGTTTCGTCACTTCTGTGCCTTCACTTGGCGCAATTCATTGCCAACTTTGTTGGTGGAGGCACTAAACTAAAGGTTTGGAGGCCTGGTGAATATACTTGACCCACGAGAGAGTTGTGGCGATGGCTGCGGCGCTGTGCATGGAAGTTATTCTACAGTTCATGTTTAATCAACTGCTGATCAATCGATCAAATTCACGGACACTTTTGAAATGTGCCTCATACAATGTCCACTTGTTGCTACCACCTAGTTTTCTTTGATTCCTTACTACTACATTCTGTCATGCACTTGACTACACAAAATGAAACAGGAGAGCTTAATGAGGCAGTCATGGACGCCACATTGTCCATAGTGGCAAGGTGGCAGATGTGCAAGATTTGAAGATGACATGAAGGGTATGCAGACTTCTGGATGTAGAGTGGGAAGGAGTATCCTCAAAGAAGAAGTCTAACCTCTTCTGTAAGACACGTCCAATCCTCTTCGTCGAATCCTACAGGCACCACAGCTGGGAGATCAGCATTGATTCATTCCACCACCGCATCCTCATTTACTTTTGCAAACCCAAAGCTGGAGGGAATTCCTTTACAAGTGAGGGCAAATCATCCACTCGCAATATCACCGCTTACGCTAACGCAAAGACAGGAACTACCAAAAGAGTTTATAGGATAACGTTAATTTACGCCAGCAGTCAATTTGAAAAAGAGAAGCCCATCACAATTGATCAAACGATCCACTGCCGCATGTGGTTTCACGGGTGTGTGTGTGTGCGAGTGCGCCATTTGCTCCATAGGTCAAGAGTAGGCCTTTCCATTGGCTCACATCCCTAAACTACATGCTTATAATCACACGTATGTGAGTTGTAGACACAATTTCTGTTTTCTTTTGAAGGAACGATGTCTCTTTTGGTTTGCTTCATATTGCTGGCAACTTCATTCCTTCATGGCGGTTTTACACTGGAAGGAGGTGAGGTACCTTTGCATGCTTTGCTTTTATCGATACGTGAATATAACCATTTAGCAAATGAGAGTTGATATGGTAATTAGTAATAAATTAGTATGTTAGGCAGGCATAGCAAGTGATTCTCAACAGAAAACTAGCTAAAGAGTGCTAGGAATGACTTATCTACTGCCACTCGTTTGTACCGCATCACATCGCAGTTAAATCAGCTTGGTGCCATTGGATAGGCTCCTTCGTGTCCATGCATTGCCTCATACCTCCTGGCGGTTTACTCCATCGACCAGTAAGTTAAAGTAAGTGACACAGGTTCCTCTAATCAGTCCTTGTCAGCTTTCACGCATTTGCCCTAATTATTGAGCATTTCGCTTTCATCTAGCTTAATATGGGGGCACGTGGGAGCACACTGGTACAAATGAGATCGTATCACTCTCCCCACACTAATTTGGACATCTCTCTGCGCTTCCATTTATGCAGATCCTAGAGCTCCACAGAACGTGAAAATTGCGGCAATCGATCCCTACAAGGTGCCCGTGAGTTGGAACCCACCAACTAATCCCGACGTGCGAGTCATGATCGATAGTGTTCCTTGGAAAGTCAACAAACTTCCAATCAACGGTACCTGCTTCACCACCTGGCAAAATTGCACCAGCATGAATTTGAAGCCAAATCAAACCATTTTTGCCAATGTTTGTGCACGCATTGAGGAGAGAAATTCGATGACCGTGAGCAATGGGGCTGCAGTGAAAGAGTTGAAACGACTACACCAAGTGAGGAGGAATGTGAGTTCTTTATGCTCCTTTTGCCAAAAGCAAAACTGGCGCTTGAAAGCAACCAGGACTAATTGAATCAAGCCCACAGTGGCACCCACTTATTGCTACCACTAAAATGGTTCTGCAGCTTTGATTTACACTATCCTCTGCCATAAAATCGACTACAAACATTTACTTCACGCTCACCTCGTGAGATAGCCTAAAATGCTACAGTGCACCCTGTTCACAGTTAATTATTTTAATCTGAAGGGGAAAGTTCATTGGTTAGAGCCCCGAGTTCGACTCCAATGGGTATCTACTCCACATCCAAAACCGTCGCCACTGGTGGATCCACCTGTGCTGCTTTAGCCACTGGAGCTCTGCTAACTTCCATGACCTTAGTGCTTGCATGAATCTCCTCGAAAGCATGTCGACTTCAACAACTGCTCTACCTTCTCCGAGTATAGAAGCTCAATGCTTGCGTTCGCCAAATACACTGTTTATTTTTACCGCAGGCTTCATTACTCCGCAGGACGGTTGATTTGACAATTATTTGCTTTTACAACTTCATTAGCATGAGCAATTGTTGCAAACGATTGTCAAATGGCAAATATAATGAGCAGTTAGCGATTTTGCCTGTTGTAAATCAATGATGAATGCAGACCTCAAGTCACCAGCTGCATCTTCACATAAATTAAATTGGATAAGAAAATGAGATTTGGGATGAAGTAGACGCAAAATAATGGAGACTGATTCGAAATCATGGAGGTGAGTAGTGAATGTGTGAGAAGCCAGCAGGAGCCGCTACCAGTAAAACACCCGCACAATCGCCTTAACGACACAACAATGCGCGTGGTTCCACGCGTTGCGCGTGGGTGCTCGATTTGCTTTGTGGGCCAAGAGTGGACCATTCTATTGGCTTACATCTCCCTATCATATGCTTACAAGGACACGTGTGTGGGCTGTCAATACGAGTTCTGTTTTTGCTGTAAAAGAGAGATCATTCCCATTCAGCTTCATATTACTAGCAACTTAATTCTTGCATGGCAATTGCCAAATGGCAGCAAATAAGACACATTTTAATGCTTTACTTTGATTAACTACAAAGTAGATTCATCCACCTCCTTGCATTGTCTGATAAGTTTAGCGTCTTATCCGATCCCCCAGTAAGCGATACGAGAGACGCATTTCTTTTACGCTTTCATTCTGATTCTTGAGCATTTTGCTTTTAACTCATTTCATTTGTGTGCGCGTGAGAGCACACAGGGACAAATGAAAATCTACCACTCTCTGACGCTTCAGGCCTAATGTCAGTCAGTCAATAGAAAGTACGTTTACTTTAGTCAACAGGGTGACCTACACCCGTTACACATAAACACACATCCAAGCCCAGTCACCACTGGCCCACAGCTAAGTTGACACACACACGTTGATCGGTCAGGTCATCGCTCTTGGTATGCAAACCTGCAATTAGAGCTGGATGGTGGATCGCTAGCATTGGGACCACTCACCCACAATGGGAACCCAGGTCATAGCATCTGCTTCTGCTATTCAGCCTGACAAAATACACCCATTCGTTTGCCTTGCCTTTAAAACTCTACGGATTGTATCTACTAGCTTTTGTGTCGGCTACGATCGGTTCTTTACCTAAAAACAACTTTTATGCATCTAAGTATCTGTAACGTGTGCGTAGCATTGAGAGACTTCCTTGAAGGCAGGCGAAGGCATACTACTAGGACAGAATATTCGTATTTAGCAAACAGAAAGGGATTGGTGCTGCTAGCAGGATCCAGAGTCCAGCCACACGACACAGGCAATGTGCCCATCCAATGTGACCGTAATCGAAACCAACAGCTTAACGAGAAATGCATTACAGTGTGCAAAATGGACTGCAGGCACGCTCACTAAGGCTGAGACACCACGCAGCCTTGCTTGGAGGTGAGCCAGATAAATATTTCTTTAGACACGATTAGGACTAGTTAGTCAGTCAAGTTGGAACCATTTTCGCAAAATGGCATTGCCAGACGATTGATTCATTGCCTCTATATCATTACCCTACTCTAGCATCCAGATGCTTAAAAGCTAACTGGCCACAATGTCAGTGAGTAGAATAAAAAGTGTTTGGAAGTAGGAGCAAGGCTTGAAAAGTCTGGTCGTAGTCACAATGTGGAAGAATTAAGCATAAATTGGAGGTTAACGATGTTGATCTGGCCGCCGAATTGGGCCAATCTAGTGTCTGCGGTGTTCCCGATGCAGGCCTTACTTGTAAACTGACAGTCGAGAAAGCATTGCTTTGAGGCTGCTTTGAATTGCCTTCCATCCCTTCAACAGGAATGCTCTCCACTTTGTAACATAACAGCTTCTGAATAATGTAGTGGGCAATTGTCTATGGCATTTTAACGGAGTTAAAGGGCCAGCCTCAGGGTGAAATCGTGTGCGGAGTGCGATGCCGCCAGAAAAGATGTTGAGGACTCTCCCCCTTGGCTCTCTAGGGGGATTTAAATGGTGTTGCAAGCCAGTCTTGTAAGGGTATTCCTTCCGTTTGGGAGTTGTTGCACCCCATTCTTCCCTACTATTTATGACTTCATGAGAAAAGTGGGGAAGAACACTCTGTACAAAGTAAATCAGACGATCGCAAAGAGATTGTGAACAATGGATTTCATCTTATCACCACTTCGAAGTGTTCAATTAAGTATGCTGTCAACATTAAATTATGAAATGGTCACAGTAATGCATTCGAGGCAATGGTATTATGAGCACAGGTGAATTGAACTTTACTGGTTGACAATGAGTGATGTGTGGTAGGTTTAACCGTTACTTACGTTGCGACAACCCTCCTTTTGGCTGAGAGCAGCAATAATATAGTAAATTAAACACTTGCTACTAAATTGGATCAACTTTGAAATCTTGCTGGCTGAAAACACTGCCCTTTCGCCTAACCCATCGATTAAGCTAAAAGAGTCGCTAGGACATGTTCCTCGCAGAGTTCATTTTCCCACTGGCGCGGCAAAACGCACGTGAGAGAAGGGACCGTGATCGATTGTGGCAGAAGATTGCTGTAGATGGTGAATGACTGGAGGAAAATGACTAGTGAATAAATTGGGTGTAAGACGAAATGGCCAGTATCAGAGGGATATAACTGCACAGCAAGCGGCACCATGATTAGAGCAGTGGATGAAAATCATTTAAATTGGGCAAGAGGAGTTGGAAGCAATTGGTGGCTTGATGCATGGGAATGAAATGAATGACAAGTTGAATGGAATGTTGGGTGGGTGTAGGATAAAAGAAAGGAAGGCAGAAAAGAGAGGAATTGGGAGGGAAGGTTGACTAATGGACGTATGCTGGGATGGCGGAAGGATGCATAAGAGAATGGAGGTGGGAATAGAAGAATGGATGGACGAGGACGGTGATGGATGAAGAGATAGATTGATGGGTGAATTTATGAGTGGATAAGTGCTAAATCCATGCCTTCTGGGCAGTGTGGAGAGATACAGCCAAGCTCTATTTCACCATGCTGTATGCAAACATCACATGGTCCACGAGTTCACGCTGTCACCTACTGACCCCTATGCTTTAAAAACAGTCTCCATTATTTTGCATCTACTTCATCTCACTTCTTAATATCTCCGCCATTTTAACTTTGATGCAGATGTGGTTCTGCATGCACCAGTGATTAGGAGGAGGTAAAATCGCTGACTGCTCATTTTAGGGAGTCGTGGTACGTAATTTATTTAATGTTATTCATTAGCGCTCTCATCGAACAACTGAACTGTATTTGATTCTCAAAAGAGACTCATGAATGTACAGCACAGAGTGTGCATTGATGCGAATGGAACATGCTGCTAGCTGCCGCGCAGGTCTGAGGGTTAAGCATCATGGGGCGAAGACCATGCCACGAAGTGAAGGCCCGGTCTCCAGACACTGATTTGTCCTTATAGGTCCGTATCGGTCACAAATGAGCTCTGGCCAATATCGCTTTAATTCGCGGTACGACATCTCCTTCACTAATTCATACGCACTGCAGCACCCTTATCCTCTCGCCCGCCGCCTATCCAACCCCGAAAAAGATCAAAGGGCACGTAGTACTTAGACAAAATACATTTTACATACCGACGACGACCGATTCGGTGGTTAAGGTACAACGGTGAGGTAAGTTAGTGTCTCCGTCTCTCTTTCCCATCACTAATATCTGGCGTTCAACAAAATACCGGCGCAGTACATACTCCCTCTTACCTTATCTAGCAGCCAATTCTCCAATGCTCTCCCCTTTTTGTTAAGGTACAGCATCTGCCGACGTCTACTCTTCCTGCCACACCTCATTCTACCACTACATTCGCACTAAAAGTGTCCATTATCCCACCAGCACGGCAGTATGATGATTTTCCTCTCAAAGGCGTCTTTCATGCGAGGTTCATTACCCCCACCATTATGTAGACAGATTGGAATTGTGCTCCAAATGTCTTAGCTAACTTTGTTTGCATTTCATGTTGCATTTGATGGGTGGCACAAGGTCTATTCCGATCAGCTAGATTGATTAACCTGCGATGTGGCAAACGATGGCCATCATCTCGATGCATTACCTATGGAGGGTACTGAAAAGGGATAGATTCCCACAGCTAGTGCTTATACTGGGAGTGAGCTCTTTCATCAATGCTATAATCTAGGTGTGGTGTTTTCTTTCATCATCTACCTTCTTTGCTGAAATAATTCCTGGGTGTCTTCCTTTCCAACGTGCTCGGATCCGCTGGAACACTGAGAGGAATTAAGGAACTGAGACTGGCTTTTATTCAAGCATAGCTAGCAGTTAAAGACCTTGACGTAGCAGCATGCCAACGCTATTGATGTCAGGTCATGGCGATTCAAATCTGCAGGTCCCTTCATTACACACACCGTATTTATCCATCTATCCGTTTGTTACCCTCCCTCTCATCCACCTACTCTCCCTCCACCCATTCTTCATCCACTCATTTACCCAATTATTAGACTGCTCAAGCATTATGTTGTTAATGGCATTAGCATCTGCTGCAGGCTAATAGCACAAACAGTAGTGGAAGAAAGCACATTAACGCAACGTGCGCAAGAGATCGAGACTCGTCATGCAGTGCCTACTTGATGACTACAGTAGCAGGCTTGGGAGAATGAAGAAAGCGATAGACTTTGGTGGCCCTACTCAAGTTATTCACTCACACACTTTTTGTGGTCAAGTGAGGGGACGTAAAGGATTGAGGAATACGAGGTTAATGTGAACATGAATGCAAAGTTAAAGTGTAATGCTTAGGTTTGGGATTATGAATGGATGCCTCGTGGATCAAATTCAGTGGCGTAGACTTCATTTCTTAACGCTTTAACGAGAGTTAGTTGTGCTGCGCTAAAAGGTACGTGGTTAAAGGGACCATGACCGGTTGTAAGATAAGATTGCTGTGAGTAGCAAAGGCTGAAGGAAAATGACTGGCAAATTGATGGGATGTAGAGCTCTCATCACAAGTTGCTCTCTCCGTCTTCGTGTTTACTACACCAACCTCACGTAAGTCTACGAGTCCACGTTAACTTCTCACATCTTTACCTAATCTCCTTTATGCTTTCACAGCATTCTTCGTTGCTTCGCATCTGCTTCATCTCACTTCCTCATTTCTCTCCCTGAAGTCTAGCAATTAGCGTAGTTTGAAGCTCATTTCAAATTTATCTAGTGACTTTTAAGTTGTAGGTCAGCTTTCGAATAAGCGGGAAGACTAGACTTGCTTCTTTGCAAAGCGCTGCAGCCACTGTCACAATCCCACTGTGGGTCAAATTTATTCACCATTTCTCCGAACCTCCAGTTTAGTGCCTCCATCAATAATGTTGGCGATGAATTCTGCCAAGTAAAGGCATAGAAATGGCTAGAAGATAGGGCCTCCAGTGTTATCGTCAACCGTGGGACTGGTGAATGTCATGACATGTGCACCATATGAGAGTCGACTGAACATATTTGTTCAAGCCACTCACTCATCCGGTGGTAGTGGTGTTGATGCGAATTCACTAGGTGTGTGGACCACCCGAAATTGAAGCACTTGGAGCTTCTGCTTGAACGCTCTACTAAGATGTGTAGCAACCACAGAACGCAGCTCTCTGGCCGGAACTGTTGTCGTCGATTTTCAATGTGAGAAAAGCAAACCCTGACCTGTGCTCTGAGTTCAATTAACTGATACAAATTATTATGGCTTTATTTAGTTATTTTACTAGTTCGACGGGTATTAAGGCCAAGGATGAGGAGACTCATCTCGTGTCCTCCACACTCGTATCTGTCTCATTTGAGGCACAAGCCACTCGAAGTAGACCATCGCAATCCATCAATTTCATCAGTTAGTGCACCAAGACACTACAACGCGATTTTAAGGAAAAATGTCCATCAAATGCTAATGTGCTTATAATTAGGTGATCCACTATCTCATCAACAACGATGCTTTTATCTGGCAATTCTAGAGTCCTTTTTATGAAGAAGACAACGCATGCCGGTAACGCTATACTGGAAAATGCTTTGAAAAGAAAGTTTGAAGTTATCCCTGCAATACAATATCCTAATTTTCTCGAGCATCGCGTAATCGAGGACAACTAACATCGCTTCGGATATCAGTTCAACACTTATGTTCTTGAATTGTACCTTGTAGGCGAGAGGCGAGAGAACAATTGAAAAGTTGGTTGTAACGAAATTGGTTGCTCGCCGGTGTGCGAGATATCCCCGTCTTAACTGCTTCGTCTTTGCTGCCACACATCACCCGTGCACTTACAATAAAGACATCGACAAACGTTCAACCTTCTCATAGCAGAGATTGTGAAGAGGAAGAGGAGGAAAAGGGGGAATTGCCTGCTAACAGATTCTAACAAAGACTGAACCGTATCCCTCCCTTCTTAACTCCTGTCCCTTTGCTCCTACCTTAAGTCAAAAGTGGAAGCAATCTCGCTACATTCAGTCTTGTGACGCAGCTGTGTATGAGGATCTGCATGACTGAAAGGGAGAAAGTGGTGCAAGAATGGATCCAAGAAAACAGCCTCTGGCACCTCCGCAGTTATCGCACTCTAGCTCCTGAATAGGCCAGTGCTCTCAAGTTTTGAGGACAATGGAGAAGTCAACGTCTTTGTCCATTTTGAATGGGCTGTTCCAAAAATGTATAAGAGATAACCTTTTGATAAAGACCACAGCAATACTTCCACTAGTGTTCCTAGAACTCATTTTCATTTCCATTCGAATTTAAGCGTTTAACTGGACATTTTCGAAGACGGGTATGATGAAGTAAAATAGCCACTTACAACCAGTCGACGCCCCTCCTAACCTATCCTTTGATAAAGCATCAGGCAGTGAGTTAAAGAAACGTGATGTGCGCAGTGGCAGAAATGCAAATATGCTTATCAAATCAGCTGTGAAGGTGAATTCTTAGATATTATAGGGCTAGGTTCAACACTTTCCACAGGATGAGCCTAAGACGATCTGATTATACGTGATCGAGACCGAATGAAAAAGACTTCGCAAAATGAACATTGCTTCTAATGAATACGTAACTATATCAAACCGGTTGAAGGACCAAACTCAAGGTGACAGGCGTAGAACTCATCAGGATATTTTTGAAATCGCATCGGTTAAGTAATAGCACCAACCGCGCTTATTTGTCTGGGTGTGTCTAATTTTTTGCTCGATATTCACAAACCACTTTGCATCCGCTTTATTGTTACGACTCCAATTGTCACAACCTGGTGAGGAACGAGTTTCACGTTCGTGTGAATGAACAATTAAGTAGTTTTGATGAGGAGCGTAGAAACCGCTCTTCGTGAAACTGCATTACTCAGAGAGAATCAAAACATTAAAATATAAAAGCGCTCATCTAGGTAAATTTGCAGCCCCATTGAGCAGTAAAACCATCTTCATCAATGCTATTCTCAGCACCATTATTGCCATCATTACACTCATGCAAGCCGCACGTATTAGCTTTTGTTTCCGCATTTTCAATCATTCAATCTTCCTCTCCTCCCCTCACCATCTCCACATGGTTGCTATCTGCTAATAAAGCTGCATAAATATGGGCCAACGATAAATCCTATTTAATGCTACTGTTGCTAAAAATGGGCGGTGTCATGAAGTAGTCCAATTTATCCACCCAAAACTTACAGCAAATTCTACCATCTTTGGAGCAAAAGCCTTTACGCGTAGTGAGGGTAGTCGCCCCTACGAACTGCCTTATCTGCAACCTACAACTCCACGCCTCGTCAATAATCATCCACTTCGACAAGGTACGACCCCAAAAAGATGCTTTGCTGGATGAATAAAAGGATGAGGACTGTGAAAGTCGCCTGACGAAATGCTTACTAGCAACCAGTAGGGCTTGGCGCTCAAAAGAAGGAGGGAGAGGAGGAGGCTATGCAATACTTATGTTTCTTGGAACGAATCCATTTGGCGAAAGGTGAGAAAATAACTTGAGCCTCGTGGTAGGAAAGGTTGGTATCTCCAACGCTAGGAGAACCAGTATAAATTAGAACTGCTATTATTCCCTTCTACATGAGATACTAACCATATCGTATAACATTGGCTTCACTCGCGTCGGATCTAGCAGCGGAGGCGAGGAGGCAGATGGCGATGCTATGGTTTATGCAAAAATGTCTGTAAAGATGCTCTTAAAATAGCACTCGATTGGAGCAAAATACTGGAAAATTAAATCCAGCATTGGAGTTGACATTGTGAGCCCTGCGTTTTCGTCTACATTGCAGACGAGATTATAGATGAAAACTGCATAAAGTGAATTTTCTGAACAACATTATCCTTCTTTCGGTAAATTCTCAGGGTGAAAAGTAGCTATTTCAGGCATATTTTAGGCAGGTTGTTGAACTATTGAGTGAGAGTTGACCTTAGGACGAATAAGCTACGCATAATTATGCAGATTTGATGTTGTTTTAATAAACATTTGACTTCAAATCAATCGCTTCGCCTGCAGGCTATTTAAGCTGAAGCGCGAGGCTGTCTGGAGGACTGAGTTGCCCTCTGCATCTGGGTTTTATAAGCTGAAGAGGAGGAAGAGTAGTGTGCGTTTCTCCTATTATTTTAAAAATTGGCTTAAGACTAGGCAAGGCAACCGAGTTTTACGATGTCTTTGTCGTTTGCGTTGATCGTTCATTTCTCAGGACGCGGAACAAGAGGCGATTTGCTAAGACGTGGTTAAGATCCTTGGATCCTGGGATAATGGCATCAAACCAAAATTGCCTGTTGTTCTGAATAAACGGAAGAAGAGGAAGCAAAGTCGCAACACAGCAGGTGAATTTATCAGGACCTAAAATATCCTAATTTACTTGATGGGAAATTGTTAAATCCTCTATGACTTCTTTCCGAGCCATAAACAATACTGGCGGTGGAGCGGTCGCAAATTGATTCCGGAGAATCAAAAGGAAATTCTTCCCTCTATGAGCCGCCTATTGTGGGTAACAAGGCCGTCAATGCGCCTACTATGGGAAAGATTGTAGTGCGGATTATTCTCGGTGGGGTGTCGTTTATGAACTTCCTGGAGCAGTCATGCAGCAGATTTTGGCCTAAAGCCAATGCGTTCTTCGTGTAAGATGTACGATGGAGCTCTAAATGTACTTATCCTGTTTAAATGATGGATGAGTTGAATGCTGAAGAAGAAATGTAGTTTAAAGTATGACGTGGTCCTTATTCCAAACAACAGGTCGATGGGAGCAAAACGGCTTGTATATTTTGCTCTTTGCACCAGGACCCGGAATAATATCCACATTGTATCGAAAGTGCAGTTCTTTTTCAGCAATCAATTTTTCCATCACTTGAATAAGAAAAATACAATCAGGCTTCCATCCCACATCTTCACACGCAAAAGGCGTAGGTTTCAAGCTATGGTAGTCACTACAACCGAAGATCAGAACTGGTAGACACCTGCTCTAGGAAGCGCGTTTGCGGCCCTGTCACCTGTAATAGACGGCAAATGAACGGAAGACATCCCTTACGATTTCACTAGCTCGGGAATCAGCTCGTGATCTACCCCTTTCAACACTGAGTTTAGCTTACCAAATCGCGTGTTGAGGACTGTTAAATTTGATGGAGAGCTGGCACCCGAGGCAATCATTCGCCAGTATCACCGCTAAATACGGAGTCTCTGCAATTCTCGGGATCCGAGGTTTTTTAATGATATTAGTTGTGTGGAGATGCTTCGGAAGGTGGGTGGATGAAATTGAAGCGCATCACTTCTACTCTCTTCTCTTGTTTAGTTTCCTCCAGCCGCTGAGTGGCTGATTGCTATTTGCCCTGATGATGTAATGATCTGCGGCCTCCCTAGAGACAAGTTAAATGAAAAGGCGAGTGATTTGATTTTTGTAATGCTTACCTTCCTCAATCCTAGATGCAGGTGTCCAGGGATTCCTTCGGTGTTAGGTTGGTTATCTCTTCTGTGGCTCATGGCTACTCTGCTTAAAAGTAAAGCAGAGGAAACAAAGTGCGGAGTGCTTAAAAGCAAAGAAGAAGCAAATTACGGTGTGAAGAGTGAAGTAAAAGAGTGGAATGGAGTGTGGCGATGAGGCCGAGGTAAACGTGGTGGAGACTGTTCTGAACAGTGACGTCCGATGATTAAATACAATGTGGTCTTGAAGAGCTGCAGCTTTCGTGGGTTTGTGATTTGGGACCCAGGTTTAGCGGACTTGCGAATTTTACGTTAATTTTGTCATATTTTGGCATCAAACATGAAGGAAGGCTACTTCAAAGTAATGCATGGGCTTGATTTGAATAACCTTGCCATAGTTGTTACCCCAGTGTCCTCAATGGTGGGTGACATTAGCGCGCTGTTGGGATCGTCAACACATGACTTATGTATCGGAGATGGAAGAGATGACTGTGATTGGTGAATAATAGCTGTCGGTGGTTAATGCTGAGGATATGATTGGGATCGTGAAAAAACAACAGATTATTCCACCCTCTAGTACAATAAAAGGGAATAAGAACGTACGCAGACAACGCAATACATCGCCCTACCTCGCTCTGAAATGTCACCACATTAGCAAGTATGGCAACTATGAACAAATGGGTCGATAGCTGGAAGAAAATTTCAGGAGTCAAAATCACTAACAGCATTGAAATGAGAATGACTTGCATGTCAAAATATTGTGGAGGCTACACCTAGTAGTAACAACTAAAGGATTAATTTTTTATAAAACATTCTTACGCTTAGGTTGCTTTAAATGCACATTTTAATTGAGAGACGGGAAAGCAACTCGTTACTCATACTTCAGGAGAACTCCGATTTTTCCAGAGGGCGCACAAGCCCACCATTTCGTTCGTTTTGAGACTGAACCTTTTCTTACTAATCTAAATAATGAAGTTGTCGGGGAACAACTAGTCTGGTTATGCTAAGGATAGTTGTAAGGAAGAGAAGGTGAAAGAGGAAAATGCTACAATTTTCGACCTATGGACTAATTAATAAAACAACATTAATAGATTAACAAGACGGACTGCTGAGTCAGAAGCTTAAAGAGGAGAAAATGAACTAAAACAAACCTTTGCAAATTTTCGCAGAATGTGCGTGTAGAGGGTTCCTCCTCTCCCTCCTGGTCACCCTTGATAGTAGAAGTCTGTATACGTTTAGACATCTTTAATATATAAAGGGGGTGATGAATACAGCTAGGCAAGATCTGGAGTTCGGGCTGAGGATGAGCCAGGCTCCAAGGAGTCTCCACGCTGCTCCGTCACGTGGTTCAGATTGACTTCCCGCCGCTGGCCTACAAAGCGCATTTAAAGAATTAAGTATTACAGTGCGACGCTTATAGAGGTCACATTTCTTACTTGATACAACGCTTAGGCGTCTTAAATATGCTCTTAATTAGGCCGACGCCAAAGTCTCATCATAATGAATATCCACCCATTGACATGGCCCTTACGGTCAAAAAATGGCCTTAGCTCTTCCGTATACCAGTTCTCCCATATTGTTATACGCTGGCTGCTTAATTGCCATTGACTGTATGGTCTCGAGGCTCCCTTGAAGGCGTAAGAAGGCAAAATGCCACTGCGGAATGCGCAATTTCAACAGACAGAGATAATGAGCCGTTGGCGTGAACCTAAAGCTAGCCTACGCGGCTAGGGCAATATGGCCATCCATATGACCCTGATCGAAACCAGTAGTCCAAGCAAACAAAGCATTACAGACCCACAATCAGCATAGCTTTAAGTCTAGAAAACTTTATATTTACGTGCAATAAGACCCACGATTTTTAGCAGATAAATCATAGTGTTTATCTAGACATCGCCCTTTCCCAAGAGGTAATCACAGGCGGCATCACCCAAAAAATAACATACACTTTGCATACAAATACTAAGTATTAGGAATGTCTTAAGTAATTTAAAAGTGATTTACCTCAAATCAGCAAGGCATTTGTTTTACTGCATAGTATTGCAGTGTAACCTCTTCAGTCCGCTCGCGGGTATTGCTTGTCGGTGCGGGGTTTGTGGGCTTGCAATGTTTTCAAATTCTTGGCTGATAATGGGGTTGTTTTGAGTGCGAGCCGTTTATATTAAGCTTGCTATGGGCGTGTTTTCTTTTCAAATGTTTTGTGAAGCCACCTATTTTTCATTGGTGTCAGAACGTACCACGGTTGAGGTTTAGTGGGTCGCTATCGCGGAATTTACAGCATTGCTGAAGGGCCGCTTTTTTCTACTAGCTTTTAACGCTTTTGCGCCAAAGCGTCGAATTCTAATTGTTTACTCTCTAGACATGTTGGCTAAAGGAGATGTGTGCATCTTTCAAAGGCTCGATGCGTCTCATGAATTTGGTGTCGTAGAAAATGTTGATAATGACAGAAATCGAGTACTTATCGCCCTTCCAGACAGGAATACTGATAGCCGCTGGGTGCAAAATGATCGTGTCATGAAACTCGGAAGTGTCAAAGGGGATACAATTCTTCGATGCCTAGATGTAAGTTTTGAAAACTTTTTCAGAAGTAAGCGCAATCTGACCAACAAAAACACTTGTTCTGAGTAACTGTTGTATTAATTCTTCAGAAATTGAATGAAAGCTATGTAAAAATGCAACTAGAAACTGCCAAAATGTTGAAGGACAAAGTGGACGATGTGAGTTTTGATGATTTCGCTGTTATTAATACCTTGATTTGACCCACCTAAATTTACAAATTTGCTCTTTTTTAGCTCATTCCCCATCAAACTATTCCTGGTACTGAGCGTCTGTCTGACGAGGACGAGGATCTGTACGTTTTCGCTTTGTTGCGAGGTGCAGGTGTTTCTTTTTTCTGGCGTGCGTTAGATAAGCTCCCGACTTATTGTTTACAGGTGTGAAAGAATGAAGAAGCTGAGCACCTCCACCGGGGATCAGGACCAGGTCGAGGTATGTACTTCCCTTCCGACAGGAATCCTTTACTTCTGTTTTGGCTCAAATCGTTAGCTCAATGCAGCCGTATTTGTATTACTTTTCTTGGTCGGGATGATTAAATCTGACTTGTTTTGTTAAGCCACACTGCCTACTTTATTTGATGCATTTCAAAAGTCTGCTTGCGTCTTTCTGTTTTGAATTCAAGCTTTGGAGGAAGCAAACGGATACGCATCCTCGTGAGTGGCAGGTTGGCGACATATGTGTGTGTCGATGGTGCGAGGACAACAAGTGGTACTTCGCCAAAATAATTGATATTACTGAGGAGACTGGGTATTGTGATGTACAATTTCTCTATTATGCTGACGAGCAATATTTCGTCCGTCTTGACCGCATACATCGAGTTGATGCTTCGTCCTGGAAGTGGGTGGAGGATGATGACAACGCTTTTGTTGCTCAGGAGCTGTTCAACGATGGAGGAATTAAGTCACCCCCAAGGTATGTCCTTCTTTGGTACTGCCCTTTTCGCATTCATCGTGGAATAATGATATGATTCTTAAGTTTTAGAGAGCCACAGGCGAGTTCGTCTGTCGCAAATCCAGGGAAGAAGGTAGGGAAAGTAGAAAGAATTTGTGCAGCGCTTGGCTTGATTGAATGTAGACTGTTTTTGCGTTACAGAGGGCTGCGCGACTGAGGAACCCTAATGTTGGTGATATTTGCGTTTGTCAGTGGGGTGGCGACGCGTACTTTTACTTCGTCAAGATCGTCGCTATGGACATTACTGAGCAAATATATAAAGTCAAGCTCTTACATCGCAGACGCCATGAATGCTATGTGCCTTTTGAGAATATTTATCCATATTACTCAACTGAGGCCGACATGGTTACTTACGGTCGAAATGTGAAACGCATGCGAAGAGAAATAAGGAAACAAATGTACGTTTGTGTAACGCTTGAGACAAAACAATGAGCAAGGTTTGGTGGTGGGCGTAAGCTTGCACCCTCGGTGTTGGTAGATTGCTCGGTTTGCTGGTATTCCCAGGGTGATCATGTGACTTGATTCGCCGAGGCGAAGTGGCACTGCTTGGCACGCTTTGTGTTAGTTTGATTTTAGACTTGAAATGCGTTTGCATTTTAGGAGCCTCCCAGGAGCGGTGCCTGAGCTAGGCGTGCAGTCGGGAAAACCGGATATGAAGAACAGGAAAGGCCAAAGCAAGAGGGGTTTGCGGGGAGATGAATGGAGCGGTGGTCTCGTCTTGTCGCGGTTTTGGCGCACCTTGCTCCTTGAAACGTATGGTAATGACGAGAAGGCCATTCGCAATCTCCTCAACTCGTGGTACATGTGTGGCTACCAAACTGGCTACGCGATGGTGCGTGTCTCTGATCTTTTTCGTATAGGAATATTGCTTCGTTTTGCAGAGCATTAATTTGACTAAATAATATCGATAATACACTGTTTTGTTTTTAGGCGCATAAAATTGGGAGGAGTGAAGGCGCCTAGGGTTTGTGCTTGGCGATATCCCTCACCTTCTGCATCTTGACCGTATCGTTGTATGACAGATCTCACATGGCTACCCACTTTTCTACTTGTCGTAATAGCTATGATGGAATGGATAGTGTGCATTTAATGGTACCTCCCTATCTGATTGGTGTTAGCACTTGCACTTTACCAGATGTTTATTGAATGTATCGGTGGATGTGATACAATGAATATGTTGAGTGAATCGATAATCAAAGATGGGTCCAACATTGCTGGAATGGGAGGGAGCAGTGATGGTTGCGTTAAAATTTATTAGCGAGGTCTCGGTACCAAATTGATTGCTGACCTCGAGTTCGGTTGGTGGTTATCGGTGAGGTTGATCTAATGTTGGAAACGTGCAGAAACCCAAAACCTAGTAACTTATCAAATCGTGCTTCCTTGCCAAGTGCGAACGAAGGCAGCGGGGCGCATGCACCTGTGCTCAAAGGCGTTGCAATGTGCGCAAGTGGTGTAGACATTGAGTCAGGTAATCGACCCTCATTCGGTAGAACACTTTGGAAGTCGCCTTTCCCGTAGGTGACTTCCAACTGGGTCATTCTGCTTACGGTGTAGCGGAAGAGTTATCCTCACTATTGTGGGCGAAACGTTTATCCACGTGGGTCGGTAAAGGGAAGTGTGGGTGACTGAGTTTCAATGTTGGACGGGTGAATTAACCGCTGATCTTAGCTTTTTGCCTTGTTAAGGTGCTTTATGCTGTGCTTTTCTCAATTTATCGTAGGTTCAGTACAGCCCTTCCTTACTATGACTTCGAAATGGTGGCAGTGAACAAGTGGCGGCTTTTAACCCCTCTTATTGCAAATACCGATGCTGTTGTGGTTATCCTAGTGAACATTCTGGACGTAAAGCACCCAAGCCTAGGGCATGACAGTACAAAGACAGTTTTTCCTATTGAGTCACCCAAAAGTCTCAGTAAAGAAAAATAACGCCCGCTTGGTACCAAGGGAGGCAGACTACCCAAGAATGCTCACTGGCCCTGATAAGGCTCTCTACACTCTGCCTGTCCAGGAGCTACTTACATTGCTGAAAAACGAATGCATTTTCGTCTGCCAAAAATCCTCCACCGTATTTTACATGCTCAAGTTTTCCTCTTTTGCTTGAAAGTCTTCCGCATTGTTGAACCAATGCCCGTGTTAGGAATGTTGAACGAATACTGTGCGGTAGTTGGTGCAGAAAAATCGCACAAGCTACCTTCCCTTTGCGATTTTATTCAGTTCTGTTTCATTAATAAAATTAGCAAGCGAAACTCTGACCCAAAACAAATGAGGTAGATGGAAGCTGGACTGTCGAATGTTGTGACTTAGGCAGTTGTATGATCGAGCTCCTGGGTTCGCCCGAGGTTCCCAACTGGATGAGTGATAGATGCAGTGCTTAGAGCAGTTGTCTTCTCTGACCCGCGTAAAGTGTGGGCAGAGGAGGTAGAGTCAGCGCGTACGTGCCTGGTGGCCATGCAGCTGCTAGTGGGGTGGAATGGGTCAGCCTTTTATTTGCACCTCGGTGGTTTCAATTTGCTGCATTTACCAGAGGAGACAGTATACCTTCGCCACACGTGGGTCGGTGAAGTAGGGCTGAGTGAGAGCACGAATCCCTGCCTACCTTCACTGCATGCACCACCTCCTATGTGTGTGTATGCGTTGGCTGCCAAGATTACTGTGCATGTGCTGCACCAAAGAGAGCTTTGCCAACTCTTTCGAACAGTTCAGATTGACTAAATTGCCTCCTAAACCGATTGGGTCTTACGAGAAACTCTGGATATTTAATCAAGTATTTCAAGTCGCCCAAGGGTGCTTATCACTATAGCTGGCTCTAAATGTGCTACTTTACTTGCTATTTTAACGTGAGGTTCTATTTACGAGTCACCATGATCTCCGCCATTGTGCGGCCGCAAGCCATGCTCGAAAAATGGCATTCATATAAGATTCGAGTAGCTATATCGGCAGCAGGCACTGACATCTAATTCTAAAGAACAACCGCACTCGTGGCTACTAAGGCGGCTACGCAAAAATGGACGTCTCCTGGAACGCTTTTTATGTAGCAATGTTCTAATTTGCAGACCCTGAAAAATGGGGGGAGGTAAAAGAGATTAGCACTTGTGCTCGGCAGTATTCGTCGTCTTCGACGTTTTGACAATAATTTTGTGGTGGATTCCACACAAATGTCGATTTTCCGCCCGTTGTGATGGCTGTGATAGAATAGATTCTGTATATTCAATGATGCCTCCTTGTCTGATGGGGGTTAGCATCCACCTTTTATCCACCCTTGCTACAATTTAAGGGTGGATGTGGCAATGCTAGATGTGTTGAGTAAATTGTCGATTAAATGTGGACTGATATTGGTGGAATAGAAGGCACAACGATTAGTCAGCCCGACCATGGTGCTAGAGAGACTGTTCATTCCAATCCCTATGAGGCCTTATTGCATATAGCAAGCAAGAGGGCTCGACTGATTGATACGGCTTGAATCAATATCGTGCCTCATATCAGGCGAGGACATCGACTCGCAAGCTTAAATCGAAAGTGGTTAAAATCAGACTACTATTAGGACAAGCGTGGAGTTTAGTGGTTTTAATTTTCAGGGGCTATGTCCATGCAAAGCCGGATTACCAGCGTGAGGTCGTGCTGTTTGACCTTCCTCTAGTTGCGATAATCGATACGGGGGGACTGGACGGCTGCAGATACAGCCTGAAGGCCAAGGTGACAGACCCGACGACAATTGTGACGGCTGGCGTGTCCGCGTCGTTGAATGGGCAACTAGAACATGCGATTGGAATGCGTTTTTCAAATTGAGCAGTGGATAGACAAATGATAGCTGGTGTTGAGAGTGCAGCACGACGGCCTTTTCCCAAAGTCGAATCAGGTCATAGTTCTCGGATAGACTAGGTGTTGCACAAGTTTAGAAGGGATGTGGGCTACTGGTGTGATCCGAGGATCAAGTTACCCAACGTGGAACGGTGGCGAAATCGTGAGGTGACTTGCCAAGTGGCAAGCAAACAAGAAACAAAGTGTGCAAAGGCGTTTTCCGCCATTATATCCACCTATGCTGTGTGTTTGCTTCAACTTTTTTTGATGGTTATCAATCCCAAGGTAGCCAAACGCTTCAGTACAAATTGTAAGAAAGGCGCTCTCTCTGTTTCTGAGGTAAATCAGCCCAATCGGGAAATAAGCATACCTCTGATGAAGTCCGGTTTAAGGGCTGCACACCCTGAATAGAATAACTATGGAATCCAATTCTGCGCATAAAATAAAGCTGTCAAAGAGGTTGTTGGTTCGAGTTGCCTTGGTCATGCAAACAAACAATTTGTCTGCATTTGTTGACTACCACAAATAACCAAGAAACCCGAACCCTTCCGTATTCTTATCTCACAGGTTGAGTAACTTGCAGCCCAACGTTGACTATGACTATGAAGATCAGGCGGACAAAATACAATGAAAGAAAATAACCAAGTGATTGAGGGGGTGTAAACAAAAATAAATAATCAGAAATAAGATTGGGTTTGAAACCTGCCACTGGCTCAAGACGCTAGCATACACTGATGGCGTGCCGGATGTGCCGAGGTTTAAATGCATCGTGGCTTGGAGGGGAGTCTTTGATCAACCCCACCTTGCTGTTACCTCTTTGGTTCCCTTTCGGTCCGCCTAAGATTTACGCATTTACGATACTTGTCTGACTGTCCTTCGTGTGCCAATAAGAATACAATCCAATGACATAGGCAATCATAGCGCTCTGTGAGCATTCTCAACTTGCAGCAGCATTGGCATCAGCAGTGTTACCCATTTTACTGCTAAAAGTCGCTAAGTTAATAAGACAGAAGAGCATTACATTGGTTGTGCTTGTATAATTACAATCGGCATTTTACATGCACCACTTAAGAGGGATCCAGGTTAAGAATCGAGCTGCCACAAAAGCATCGTCAACAGCATTCCTCAAAATTGTTGATGAAATTAGACTAATGCAGACTGGCTTTAGTCTAGTCACACATTTTGCGAACCCCAAAATGTTGGTCCACTGAGAACCAACATCTGTGAGGTGTTCAATGTCGGTTTGGTTGTTGAAACATGGCAAAGGGGCACAAACGTATATCTGAAAAAATTTATCACACAAAATGCCTGGCATTTCAAGAAACGTATTTTATGCCTTGATAGCACAGAATGATCGGCTCGTGGACATAGGGTGAGTGTATTTGATTCATGAAGTGGTGGCAAGTTCAACCAAGTCTTGACTCAATGCTTAGAAGCATTGAGGAAAAGAGGCAGAGCCTGTTAACAGTAGTAATGAACACACTGCGACTAACGAATTGACAGACACTTCTTGAGGAAATGACGGATGATAAATTACTCTAAAATACTTGTAAATACTTAGGAATGTCATTCGTAATTATTTCACTTATCTTCTTCTTGATGCGTTTTATGCCACCAACCGGAATCGCAACGCTTAGCCGACGGTTTTATTGTCCGTTGGCCTGCAAGATTCATAAATTAGCTTCACTGCTGCCATAGGTTGCAGCCTCATTTCGAAATCGAATCCCCAAATCCATGGCTTATTCTACTCATATTCAATCACCATCTTGCGGAATCATGTTTTAGCCACCCAAAGGCACTTCATACAGCGAATTTGGCCATAACATTTTGGAATGCCCATTTGAGGGTTGGGTGGCTGATTTATGCTTTTTATCTCGGGTAAATATTTTAGGATTATTTACTCCAAACCCAATTCCCTAACAAAGGAGAACTTAGCAGGCGTCATGAGGGGACACCATTCAGAATAAACATTCCTAACTAAACCAAAGTGCTAACACCAAGGTCAATCCAACCCAATCCCCCAAAGCACAAGCTATTTGAACTTTGACAACGCTGCCACATAATCAGTCGATGCAGACAACTCTCGATAATGGCGGGCTACAGTTTCCCGTTGCATCATTTACAAGGTTTGATTGCATTACATACTCTTTCTTTGATTTCTACGTCACCATAGGTCGCAAATTTTCTTTACAATTTGGAATCAAAATAGCTCACAGCGTAAAATTACTGATCTACTACTTGAGTCGACATTAAAATTAAGCAAATATGCTGACGCTCCGGACATGGTAAATCTTTGTATAACCATCCTAGATTGGAGATGGCTTCTTTCGGCACTGCATATTTCGTATCATGCATCGCTACATAAACAATGTAACCAGTTGGATAAGCATCTTTACCAGTTACTCCTTCCACTAGCTTGCTGACTTCTTTACTGAGTGTATACAAATATATTAGGTATCAAAAATGTCCAGTGGACTCAATTTAACTCTTTTATCCACACATTTTTGGGATCAAGCTTGAAAACCAATTTGCATTGACACCCTTCCACCCTATAGTCCATATCTTAAGATTCGGGACATGTTTTAACACAATATGAATTAGTGTCACAAAAATATATAATTAAAGATGATTATGGTCCCTTGCGTAAAGCACGTGCAACTACACGAGGTGGAGTGGACTACGCATAACGCATAATCTATCCGGTGAGTTTCCATGTACCATAAAGAATCATCATATCTTCAACTTAAAATCTCTCACACTGCATCATATTGTGAATATTACACTACTTATGCACCCGGAGGCTGATGAGTCGAGTAGCATGAATTGTGTCGTCAAATTCCTCACTTCCTTCCAAGGTTCTTCACTGACTGCCGTAACAATGAGTTGATAACTGTGGTGCATTAGGTGCGATGGAAATAATTTCATCGACTGGTCTAATCTGTCGGAATGGGCCTTTTATGGCATAACCCCTAAAAACCTGATGGTGAATAACTTTCGCATGTCGACCAATAACTGATGGGCACGATTCGAACTTTCCGCTTTTATTTAAGGTGGCGTGCTTTTTTCTACCTCAAAAATGTTGGTTTAGGCAATTTAGAGAAAAGTGGTTGAGAAACGGCATGCGATTGCCAAGTTAGCATGGCGAGGTGGTGGAGTCCACTCACTTATTTTTCGCAAGGCCATTAGAAAGGTCATTTTTCTATAAATATCGCTTCTGGAATAAGCAAAGGGCTTATTAATAAATTTTTATAAGAAAGTAACGAGCTTCTTAGGCTGACAAAATTTAGATACTTGTGGAACTTGAGACTCTCACAGGTGGTTATCAGGCATTCTGATGCAATGCTGAAATAGTGCAAATCATCGGGACTACTTGGCATGATTAGGTGCGGGAAATCATAAGGAATGAGGATGTAAATGAGCAATCAGTTTGCGGTTCTTAAGATTGGCGAGCAAAATATAACAAAATATCTATGAAAAAATTGGTTAGTTCTTCCAATTTATGGGTCTATGCTCGCTTGTTCTTAGTACTTGCAGCAGAAAGAAAGCGGCCATGTCCTACAGAATCGACTTGGAGTAATGTCAAAACGTGTCGCTAGCTCAAGTGGCTTGAAGGCCCCACATACTAATAAGTAAATGAAGCGAACAGGAAAATAGACAGGAGACTAGCATTTACACATAGTGACCCGCAGCTAAAGATTAACGAAAGCATTGTTGGACTATGCATACATACCAAGTTAAAAGGACACATAAGGTATTCAGTGACACTTTGATTGGAGTGAGTGCTGTTGACTTCACTCAGACGCATGTGTGGCCAACCAACACATCAACATACGAAATTTATTTGTATGAAAAGATAACGCTGGGTGAGCGGCGAAGCAGCGATCAGACTTTCAAACGGACGAGCGAAAACGAATGACGATTATGCATCATTTTTCAATATGAATGAGAATTAATTTTGTTCCGATTACCCTGTAACTCAGTAGGTTCTAATGCTGATCATCAAAGACTAAAAGACATCTGTCGTAGGATTTGCTGGCAAAACGATGGACTACATAAGGCTTTCCATTCACCTCACGTAGAACTAAGGTCTCCTCCTCAAATTCTTTAATTGGAAATCGTCGTATCGAGTAGCTGTCAATACGGCTGCTGCTTCTTCTAGATCGAACATGCCTTTGTTATATTCAATACCACTCGGTCTCTTTTTACTCAGTAGTTTTCTCCGAGGTGACAAGCGAGCAAAAAGGCGGTGAATCGGCCCCTGGTAAATACAAAACAGGAGAAAATTTCTATGATTAAAAACTTTGATCCTCTTCACTCAGCACAAGAACCCTAGACTGTGATTATCAGAAAGCAGCACTCCAGTGAAGGTGCCCTAGGAGCCGAGGGTCCATGCACGAATCATGTGTCTTTAAATGCACTTTTATAGGAGAGGTGAGACTGCGCTTGATTCCGCGAGAAGGCTTCCCTGAAGCTGCTAAACGCAACTTTTCCAGTCCCGTTGGGACTGCATCGACTTTCCTTAAACCGAGACAATAAATGTGCCATGAAGCAATCAGCACTCCCATATAGAGATGGTGGCGGGAAACAGGAAGTGAGCACAAAAGGTGTTGCAATTGGGCTGATAATTACAATAAAGCAAAATTTGTCGAATTTGCGTTTCAAGGAATTTCTTTTATCCAATTTGTTACACTAAACCTATTTCATAGTAATTTAAGTGTGCGGTGTTTAGTCAAGCATAATGGGAACTTGTCGTTGCATAGCTTAGCAGGACTATCATTGTAAAATCTTCTCCCATCATCAACACCCATTTGTCGTACTTCATTACTGTGCACACACTTTTAATTTTCACCTGCATATTTATCCACTATATCCGCCTACTGACTAGCTAACTCAAATGCGGTGCTAAAAACCAAGCTATCGTTTGGACCCTGTTCTTTCTAAACACAAGGCTTTTTGTGCGGTGTGGTATATGACATGTTGATTTTGGTAAGAAAAGATTTTTCGCTAATGAGACTAAATTTGTTCAAAATAGCCAGCTAAAAGGTTGCTAATTAATCAGGTTTCTTCTTTAACCATTCTAAACAAGTGCATTTTATTCGCATATACTTACTTATTTAATTGCTTTATTCGCTTATTTATTAAAGTAAACACAGGAGATCAAAGTAAAATTACTGCTAAGGCACTTTATTTTCTGATTGTAATGCCTCATTGAGTGCATTTTTTATTTTACACAACGCTTTAAGCGGCTACCTAAGGTTGACCTAATGGTGTGTTGGATGATTTTTATTTCAATTCAGATGGATTTAGCTAGCTAAGACATTCTGATTATTTACTTATTTATTTCTACACTAATAGGCTTAGCTTCAGTTCTCGGTTTTATGTTGACATTGTCTTAACGTGGTGCATAAATTAAGACCTCAGTAACCATGTAAACGTAGGTTTAGTTTACTCATGAGTTTGTGTTTGTGTTCGATCCCGAGCCAAAGGGATGGCGCCACAGAGACTTGAAAATGTTTGCTTGAAAGGCTGTAGCTGACTCTATTGCACTGTGATCAAGTCGTCCAATTTTTAAGACACATGTGATGCTCATGAAAAGGACATTCGGCAAAAATATGCAAAGTGAAAAACTGTGAACGCATAGGGCAGAAAGTAGGGTTTTCTTGCAGCCAGTCTTTGTAAGTCCGTATTAAATAAACTACTAAGGCTGCGGGCAGACCTCCAGATCCGCGCCACTTCAACCGCTGGAGAAAGCCAATCTTTTGAGGGGGAGGAATGCTGTTAGACGGACTCATTTGAGCATCCAAGTCGCCATGGATGGAAGTCTGCGGCTGTGCATCAATTGCATGAAATTTAAAGTAGTAGCGAGGAGGAGTGCTTCTTCGTCGCAATCGAAACTGCTTGATAGATCTTTGTGTGGTTACTCTTTACGGGCAATACTGAGCATTGACTCTTCCAAACAAAGCAAACCGAAAACTCAATGATTTCAATCAATAAGTTCTTTTAAAATTCGTCTTAGCAGCATAGATGAGGCTCAGTTACTCATTCGAAATGACTACACACAACCTTCGTCATGCCATGTGATTGGTATGGTTCTGACACTACTACGGATGGTCAGCATCGATGCAACGAATAACTTGTCGGTCCAACGGTTTGATTAAAAATCCGCATACGCTTAGGTAGATTCGATTTACGGATGCACAAAGTGGCAAGCTGTTTTTGTTTTAAGCATTAGCTCTTAATTTGGTGCTTGACCACCCAAAAAGTGACTGCTATTTTTGAAACTCACGTCGATTTGCATTCAAATGCGGGTTGCAAATTTTGAGAAGCTGGATAATCAAATGCGTAAAACGTAGCGCGAAAACAATGCAATAAATGCTCTTTATGATAAAGCAGTTCGTGTGTGCTCGCTTTCTCTAGGAATCGGTAGTTTGCCATCTACCAGGCTGCCGAGATCTGCAAAGAACTATTGAGTTATTCATTTTAGCGTCTTAAGCTGAAATTCATTGCATTTATTTTCTATTCGAATAATTATTGCTCACAATAATTTCGCATGCGCAAATATGCAATTTATATTAGGTGCACTTGGCGAAAACGAGCATGTCGCATGATGTGACTGGGAGGCCACACAAAATTAGGCACCCAATGTCAGTGATAACTTTCTCGGCATCAACCGCACAACCGTTAGTAGTGTTTTGATGCAAAAGTGGTTCCACAAAGCGATTCATGGAAAAACTTTCGAAGCCTTTATTACTTCCTCCTATCAGACAATCGCATCGTGTTTTCTCGGTGCTTCCACCCATTGGCATGCTACAGAAGAACCTAAAACACTAAGTCTGACTATTTGCCTAAATTCCCTCACTTTAATCTTAGGTTTATCTTGCTTCAAGAGGCTGATCGATCATGAGCTCGTTCAAATTTAACTGAGGTTCAAGTGCGGTTCATGGAGCAAATAAAAATCGTCGTTCGTATGCCATCCATGCACTGCAACTATGAGGGGTGGCCTTGTCACTGATACATGTTTGTGCCCTCATTCTGATTTATATCATTGAAGACACTCCATTAAAAGTGGAATGCTTGCATTATTTATGCCAAGAATTGTAAAAGATTATGCAAAATAAGTTGTGGTTTGGACTTTAACCTCCTATGCTTGTGATCGCAAGCTGGGCATCATTTAGATGACAGAGTTCCAAATTCTTACTATGCGATTGATTTCACCATCGGAATATGTGTTTTAAAATAGTGCTGTCAACGAATTTAACCTAAACTTTAGAGGGCACATCGCGCATAAATTGACGAAATACTTGTTAAACATTGAGAAGCTAAAGTTATTCGTTTATTGCAGCATGGGCATCTTGAATGTTTGTCTGCTTAATCACGAAGCGATCTTGCCCAATTTCATTTCATTTGCCCATAAAATTAAGCATAGACACACTGGGAATGATTCCCCCTAATTATCTACAAAAAATTATCATTATTTTTACTTGCTTGAATGTGTTGATTAAATAAGTTACTTTTGAGTATTGTGGGATATGACTCCGGCAGCAAGGCATTCCGAGTTTTCCTTGGAAACAATGGAAATTATGATGCTTAGGAAGATCATGTATTGTGGAGACAGAAAGGGTTAAGGGTCACTAGCATAGCCCATTAGCTACTGTGAACGGAAGAAGTACAAAGGCATCCGCGACGTCAAAATATGAATTAAACGAGTAGTCAAAGCATCTCATTCAAAAGATTGGTCACAAATAGCTTTGGAACCACCCAAAATTCCACATACTTTCTGATTTTTTTAGTATCTGACCATTAAAATGGAGAGAATCGCAAATCTTTTTACTGAGCATCAACTACGGATAAAGTTAAAAGCAAAACCAGCGTGAAAAGCAAAAACTCTTTAATAGTTTCCTTCCACAAAATGTACCCTTTTATATATTAGACTTTGGGCGGCGATGTTTGCCATCTAATTCAAACGATCTATCTAAGCATAAGTCAGGTCGACTGTTCATCCTTACGGGGAGGACAGACGCAATTCTCAACAGCCGCCATCTGTTGCAGTATGCTCGAAACACAACTGTAGCAAACCAAGGGCACAAAGTGCTAACAAGGTAGAGACCGCAAGCAAAAGGCTGGTTACTTAGGCGCGCAGAAGAGGCATGAAGAAGAGCTATGCAGACTTATGCTTTGTTTGCGCTAATAATGGGCGGACATACATTCCTCTTAAGATCATCAAAGGCTGCTTTATGAATAATTCTTTTTAAAAGCTAGCCTACTGACTAGTGTTTGTGCTAACGGAAGGTAAGATTTTGTAGCTTTCAAAAGCTTTATTTGGTAGCCAGCATGCCCTTATTAATGTCAATACTTAGCCTCGACTGTCTACTCCTTTGAAAAAAGAATGAACTCATGCAGTTGAATTTTCAAAAGAAGATAGAAGTGGCTCTAAGCGTACCTATGACTTTGAAGGCGATTACGCTTTTATAACGAACCAGAAACTTGGACCTTGCTAATGTGCATCTTCAAAAAAGCCTCTAAAGGACTTCATTACAGATCAAATCAATATTAAATTTTTGGTCATTTTAACGTTAATCTGACAAATTTTGCTCAAATTTTTGAAGTAAAGCGCGAATATGATGTTGAGTTATTTCTTGTGGAAAGGCTTGCGCATGCGAATCACGTGCAAAATGCATTTTTGTGGGGACTCGTTTTGCTTCTAATTTGTGGCCAATCAGAGTGGTCCCATCTGCATAGCTTACCAATTTCACGCCGAGCTCAAGGTTCCCTCAATTAGCATAAAAAGACCGACATCCACAACCAAGGTGCGTCGACTGATTAGAAACGAACAGCATGCCTGGTAGGTGTCAGTCTTGATGTGAGTATCTCAGGGTTGCTTCTGAACTATGCAAGCAGAATCGCATTCTTAACTTCCTATTTTAGGATGCAACGGATGCAACTGTTGTGAGGCCTGTGCTAATGGTGTTAACTGCAAGTGTCCAGAATGTAAAAATCCCAAGAAGTGAATTAATAAAAGTTAAATCTTGGCTTTGCACTGACTGTTCCATACTACCTTTGATTCTGTACCTATGTGACTCTGGGACTAAGACGAAATCAGGACAAAAAGGTCACATTCTTGTCAAAATTGGAACCAAGATAATGCAGTTAGGTACCAATTTTCTTAAATAAAGCGGAATGCCTTTTAAATTGCGCTTACCCTAATCCACAACGATAGGGACCTCTGAAAGAACCGTAGGGCATTGACGACTTACTTTTATGTGATACTTTGGCTCACTGATCATTATCCAGTTGTTCAGAATACGATATTTTACTTTGTAAACTGTGGTTTTGCCAGCATCAACTTATAATCTTAGTGTCCTTTAAAGAAGGAGTTAGAAGGTGGCGCCACAAGTCATAATTCGGAAGATGGTAAAGAGCTGTCAGGTTTTGCTAATCGGCTCTTTGTCTGGAGTTGAGTTCTCACAGCTCTACGGTATTGAAGACTTTGCCAAATTTAAAAGACTTCATATCAGTCCTCAATTATCCTTAGGCACGCATTTCCAACAAACATCATTTTTGTGCCTCTATGTCTTGATGCGGACTTACTTTTGATTGCTCAGGAAAATCACTTACAATAAATGCGGTCGTGGATGAATTGTTGATTCTTTACAAGAAAATTACGCAACAGAACCCACCATATTAGCAGTAGCACTCCCTCGTCACTGCCATACAGGCTCTATAGCAGTGAAAATTTTTTCCTTGCCAAATTATGAAGCTGGGCGTGGATGTTAGCGATGAACAGAGGGCAGCGATCGCATGTGTTCTAAGCATCTGAATGGTAAAATCTTGATATGGACTTTGTGTGTAGCCTCATATTTATTCAACTATACAGACCTGCGCCTGCATGTCTGAGTGCCGAAGGCAAAGCGCTCATACATTTTTACTGTCTTATAGGAATTGGAACGAGGATCGCATCGCTCCTAACAGTTCTACATGCTTTATAAGTTCAAATTATCTAAGGAGGTATTCAGTTTGCACTTGCTTGTTTAATAATAATTCCAAAAGCTCTTTGCCTTCAAAAGATTGTCGGGCCCCTTAAAACTCACCTTATGCGTTTACCGTTGGTGATACGAGTTTGTTCTTACCTCCGATTTCTTAAGCTCGGAAATTTCGATTGGACAGGTTCAAAATTACATGCGATTACAAAGTTAAAATAGCAAGGATGTCAAGTAGATTCGGTTTGTCCCCGAGGTCATTGGAAAAGGGTGTAGTACTTTGTTTGCTTGTACTACCGGTTTTTTGGGTCAGGGTCAAAGAGGTGGCCATCTTGCCCTAGCTGCGTAGGCTGGCTTCCGGGTGATGCCAGTAGCCTATTTCCCTCTATCCGTTGAATATATATATTCTACCCTAGCATTCTGACTTCTTTTGCCTTCGAGGGAGCCTCAGGACGCTACGAGGGAATGTTCTGCACTTTCTGATTTCGGAAGAGGCAGAGTATAAGCATAGGAATTATATCGTCGGCTGAATTGCCCATTTCTCCGGCTGCAAGAATTCAGATTTTTGTAGAGCTTGCGACACTTCCTAGGTAGTAGTCGCACGTTCTAAAGCAATGCTATGATGTTGCGTTCTCGAATAGGAGAAAAATTTGTGGTAAACGTGTGTGTTAATTTTGCGGTGTGGAACTGCTTGGTTTGTCCGCTAGTGACATTGAAGAAAACTGGGTGGACAAAATCCCTAAGGTGGATAATCAGTGAAATATAGTTACAAAGCGAAATTAAAATGGAAAGGGGAAGCTGAATCCTACATCCTTGTTAGTTAATTATAACTACTCGGAAACGGGCTAAGTTTCATTGGATTTGCATTAGTGGAGTCGGTAAAACATGCCCGTTTTATCCTCTCCATGAAGCGACATGAAACGAAACACATATGAATTCAAATTAAACAGTCATCTGGGGGTTAAAAATTAATTTAATAAGAAATATTTTGATTTCATTTAATGTTTCTTGACACTGGACTGCAAAGCAAGACGAGGAGCTACCAGCAATGCGTAATATAACCAGTTTTGCGCTCAAGTGGGCCGATAAAGAGGATTTTTTACAATTCTGCAAATGAACAAAATGTCTCACTTCGAAATACGAGGACTAAGCATCTTCTGTTAATCAGAAAGGGACGATTTATACTGTTTCTGCGGGTTGTGAGAACCTGCTTTGGATGATGCTGGTGGTGCTAGGTTCCGAGATTTACTAACAATGTAAAAAATGCTGCACCAGTGACCGGGTGCAAGCGTTTAAATCTCTTCTTAGTTAACGAAAAATTCGCATTAGGAATATTTAAAATTCTATCATCAAATAGTGACAAGGGCTGTGTCTACGCGTTCGAGTTGCATTAACGCTAAACATATCAGGTTATTTCTTGTGCATTTGGAAGAGGTAGTTCTAAAGAAGTATTCAGAAGGTTTCAGAATCTCCCAATTTGCCAAGGTTTCAAAACTTTGAAAATGGAGGCAGAGGATATTTTGTCAGCCTTCATCACTGCAACTAACATACAGTTGTTCGCCTTCCTGAAGAGAAATTTCTTTCACTAATTGAAATAAAGACTGAATGAAGGATCGCTATGCATCTCTGGAAGCCTAGACATTCAATAAAGAAGCGAAATGCTCCTCTTCTTTATGCTTGCCTTTGGAAAAGTCTGTTACGAAAAGAGTTTGTATTGAAGTAGATATTTTTCCACATTAAATTATCTAATGCTTAACAAACCCCCATCGCTTTCCGATGGGCCGGTACATGCCAGAGAGGAGTCACTTTGTTAGAGAAGACTGCACTCTTTTATTCTGACTCCGCAGGAGTGGTGAACTTGTGGTTTATGCATATGAGGACATAAACCATGTGGTCAGTAATGCATCGCACTGTTTACAACAACGTCACCAGTTGGGGTCAGTTCGTGGGTTATCTAGGACGAATTCACACAGTGTTACCTTATCTCAACAGCGATAGTTGCGGCCATGCAGACAAGCTGTCATGAGCAGAGGCACCGCCAAGACAGCCATGCTATTGTGCCGCAGCTGTCTGGGCCAATGATCTACTTTCGCCATTCCAAATGATGCCCCACCCCAAGTGAATTCACTTATAATAGACTTCGTCTTGTAGGAGACTCAATATTTCAAAATCTGGAGCAGACGTGTAGCATGTTCTACAACTGATAAACAGAACTATACCTGTAACACGAACTTACCGAATCGCCCTAGGCTCCACCATACTAGCGCTTGGCCACGATCTAAGCAGATGTAATCACCTGTCACATCAAAGCCCATTCACTGACTTGCAAATAACTGCCTCGTTCCCTGCACACGTGTAACTAAAAATGCAATTCTCGATGATAAAATCTCCATCTTTTTTAATTGTCTTAAAATTAAATTGACTTTGGAACGGCAAGTATAGTTAGACGATCAAAGTATTTCTGCATTCTTAAGTTTAGCTAATAATTCACGAGCGAATAATTCTCATGCGTAATATCTTAAGGATGAAAGGCCACCAAAGTTTATAAGGTTCGGGAACGTACGGAAGTAATTGTTCCTTAGCAAGTTTCCAACTGTTACCATGGGATCAATCTTGGGGTTAAAGTTCCTGGTAGTTTGATTCTAGTTGCTCCAACACCTTATAAAGACTCGCCTTAGACCATTGGCTATTATGCTTCTCTGGTACGAAAACCAAAGAAATAAATTAAAGTTCTGTTAGACTAGTGGTTGAGAAAGCTGATCGATGACAAAAGCATCCATTTGTGGGGTGGACAATAGGTACCTTGTGCGCCAAAGTTGATTTGTAGGTATTCAATGCGGAAAAGTACTTGAGGGGACGAGTGCTGCTACACGCTCGCATACTTAGAGATGGCTCCGGTAAAGCTTACTTGTCGTTAGTTTCCCTTTTTTAACTCTTGCTTTCGTTGAATGCATAGCATTTCTATAACGTTCTCGCATATTCTGAAGTATATTTTAATTGCCGTCTCAAATGGTCTACGTCGAGCTGTAAAGCAGGTCTGATAAAAATGCGGAGAATCGGGAAGTTCTTCACTAACAAAAAAGAATGCAGTAGAATCAGTGAGGAATTTTAAGTAGCTAGGTTACACAAAAGCTCACGTTTGGTTTAGTTAACTTGAGATAGTGCAATTCTGTCTTTAGTCAATTCTGAATAATTGATCAGCAAGTCATTTTATGCTGCTTGATTATCTTAGGTTCCTCAAGTCTTAGGCAATGCACCAACCCTGGTATTAAATAGCCATTAATGCGACTGTAAAGGAGTTGCATTAAGCATTGTATCCAGTTGACTCAGTGATTAATCTGCTGATGAGCTGAAAAGGCCTGCTGTTGTTTTGCCACAGATTCTGGAACATTGGATTTCCTGCTAGTCGAGTTCCACGAGCGATGTGTTCGAGTTGAGCAGTGCATTTAGCGGATCAGTAACCGGAGTGCTGTGATATGGATACACATTTACAATGGTGGTGATCTTGCTTAAGAGAGCCAATCAGTGCACAAGAGACTGCCGATCAAGCAGATAGGACCAGGCCACTAAGGTCTCATGAGGCAGCATGATGTGAAAGGTAGCTATTTGAAAGGTGGCAGCGACTCAGACAGCTGACCTCACAGCATCGTGCCCTCACTTGCACGAACCAAGGATATACTCAGCAGCCTTGTGGGGTTTGGGCTTTAAGATGATGGACAAAAATTGTCAAGACTAGAGAGTTCACTTGTGCAAGCATGCAATTTAAACAACAGGCACTTCTTCGCTCTTTATGACAGACCATAACTTTCCACGTTTACGTGATAGCCTGAAATAACCGGCAGCGTTAAATGATCCGAAGTGGAGGTAACTCTGGTTAAGGCATCATTGCCGTCAAGTAAGCTGTAGATTTATTCGTTCAGATTTATTGGCTGCAAAGTGTTCAAATTCCGAAAGTGTCTTGCAGCGTTGTCTGGAAGGAGGCCACATTACATGAGTCCCGATCGCACTGAGCATCTGTAGTGGATCCACAAATGGAAGAAAATCCATAATTGAGGGGTTATGAATGCCACGGCTAGCAGCTTAAACACGTCACCGAATTAAAGAACTGATCAAATGAATAGAATACTTCCTCTCTGGGCTGTTTGCATTATCTACTAGCGTGATTCCGAGTGGTGAGTTGAGGCTGCTGCAAATACAGGCATCTTTTGGATCAAAAGCTACCGTTTTCGTCCGTTCACTCATCTTAACGCCCTGTCACGGGTGACAAACAAATGCTTCGGTTTCCTTTTTTACTTGTTTTCTGATAGATTTAAGTCCATCTACCTAATGATTTTGTGTTTTCTGTGAGTGGATTGTGGGAACATGAGTTGGAACTTTTTTAGTGACAGTCCATACAAGAATGAATGCTTTCGGAAACGTAAAAAAGCAGACAAAACCCGGTTTTCGCGTTTCAAAAACTAGTTTAAAAACATCCTGTCGTATGCTTATCACTTGTCCCTTGGAAAGCAGTCATCCAGCTAACGTGGCGCCTCCAGAGAGTAAAAGCACTTACAGTCAAATCACTTCTCGTTCCACCGGTAAACTGACTTCATTATTAATGGCCAACTAGATTAGCAGAGAACCGTGTTAGGCGTCGCACATAAAAGGGAAACACTTGACCACCCTTCGGACACCCAGTAGCCATGAGCCTAGGTATCCACATTTTCGGATTCACTTAGCCCGCATTATGACTGCTAAGCGAGTGCAAAAGCGTAAAGGTCTGTGGCGGATTCTCCAACACTGCACCGTGTCATCGACTACAGACAACACAGCGCTTTTTGGGAGCCGATACTTACCTCCCAACCACCAGAAGTGGGACCAATTGAGAAACGTTGACAGAATTTGAACGTTGCACTAGTGGTAACTGCATTTTCGTGTCAAAATCTGATTGCACTACTGCGAGTGCATAAGCACCAGCTTTAACACTGTTAAGGCTAGTACAGTCTTCTTTAATGCTCATGCTTGAGCAGGGCGCCAGGGCATAATGCGAGACGCAATACCTGAGAGCATATCCAGCCTGGTTGAGGATAAAGGTGACACTCACCAAAGACGCGTTGGAGTGGAGCTAGGGAAAGAAGGAGGAGACAGGTGGGCTCCCATTCCACCATTCCGAGAACGCCATCAGACCTAGTTCTTGTTTGTGCACTATGATCCCTAATATCCGAGAGGGAGGAAGGCCTCAGTTCACATCGCACGCTGTTGTGTTAGGCCGATTAGGCGGACCAAATCAGGATGGTACAGTTGACTTAAATGGCATCGTAGGAAGGTGCCTCTGAACATGAGGCTCTGTCAACCTGCGTTTTTCTTTCATAATTTATTCAAGCCTGTCACAGTCTAGCCTATGTGGCTAATTTAGCCTGTTATATTGCACTGCAATCTATTGTAATCTAGCTAGACCTATTCTTGAGTACCGTGCTACAGTACTTCCACAGTGCGACATGGATGTGAGGCACCTTATTGCACTGCTGCTGGTGCTGCCGCTGTTTATTTGGTGGTTGTCAACGCATGTAAGAGCCGTTATAAGCAAGTGCAGCGCAGCGAGCACAGTGCAGAGCAAGCATTTAATTAAAGGAACCGGTCATGTACCCCTAAAGAGCTCTATGCGGCTAAAATATGGATGCATCTGGTGCGAATTCGCAATATCGTGCTTGAACGGATCCTTGCTTCGAATTACAAGCGACACCAGAGGAGCATGCAGTTCTTCTCTAGACGTGAAGTAACTTCATGTTCATTTGAAAGAGATAAAGGAATGATTACGATAGAGGGGACGCAGAGAGAGTGGGATTTGGGGAAAGAGGATTGGAAGTGGACACCGTAGGATGACTCTGCGCAGTGTTTTAGTGCAGCCTTCTTTATTTCCTTCCTTTCCCCAATCTTTTAATGAATTGATGCATTTACCTACTCGTCTAGCTACTTAGCTGAATTAAAAATGAAGCATTCAGCCCACTGGAGAGAATTTGAACTTCTAGTCAATGGAATAATAGAGGAGACTAAGCAAAGATCTCCTTTTCTATGCGTTTTACACGGGATACCAGATGTAATAATAACGACATGACGCACGCAAATGAAGCAAGAGAGAAAAGGAAGGTGGCACAAGAAAGAGGGAGAGGAAGGGTTGGTAGCACAACTTGCCCCCAATTTCTACTATACCTATCTGATTTGGTCCTCTGACGTCTCGAGAACGGCGGGCTGGGAGGTTGGAACTGACGAAGAAACGAGGGTAGAGATGACTGCAGTGAAGAAGACTTGATTGCCGTTAGCTTGCTCCTATTGCTGCGTGATGCACTACTGTGCATGCCGCAGAGAACTTAAGCAAATTAAATGTTACTGATATTCAAAGGGAACTGTCATGTTTTGAACAAATGCATCCATGCTTTTGCACCTAGACCTACATTAGAGCGAGCTTAGGTATTTAACACTCAAAGGATATGACGTAAACGAAAGTGGGTTTGTTTTGTAGGATAGCAGGGCTAGAACAAAAGAACAGGAAAGGCGGACTTAAAACAGTCGACAACAGCAGTAAACCTGAATGGGTTTCAGCGTCATCGCTCTGTTTAAAGCCAATGTGTCCCTCTCTAATTCCTCCAGTCATATTTTACTTCAGAGGAACCACTGAGTTATGGTCTACGGTGGAATGATTTCGCGAATGACAGCCTAGAAGAGAAGCACTTGCAATTCGGGAATAATTCATTAGCCTCTGCTCCGTCTGGTCGAATAACAAGCTGGCGACGAGGCCGCGGATTTCAAAGGGCATTTTGTAAGTAAAAACTCAACTACACAAAATTAAAAGTATAAGTAAAACAACAGCACTGTCGGATGCACAAAAGGTTTGAACAGGTGCAATTCCTTTAAGGTCACAATTCAAAGTAGCCGTCACGGAGGCTCTTGCTTGCTTTTGGAAATGGCGTCGTAACAACTCGACTCCAATAGATCAGACCAATTGGTAAAATCATTGTCCACACGCCTGATGCACCACAGTCCCAAATTCATTGGTACAGCAGACAGCAGATAATTGTAGACTTCACCAATTCTGTGAGCGATACTTGCGAAGCATTCCATCTCACTTGATTTATCCCTCCTCACATTCACGACAAGTGCAATGATTAAAGTTTGGTGAGGAGGAAGGCCATCTATGACGGCTCTAATCTCATCCCTGAGAAGTCGCCAAGGGTACACGAGATGGAAAATGCAATCGGAGTTGTCAGACTCATTGTCATTGCCTGCATTCGCTTTCTTTTGGATAACACAATGCCTACCACTTTCGTGGTCATCTCCATTTATGATAAAATTACTTGTTCTTGCGAAACACATGTTCATTGGATACCAGTTTCGAGGACTGTCCCTGCCAGCTTCTGCACGTGGTGTTTCCAACAACAGCATGCACTCGCAATAAGCCATCGTATTAATGTTAAAGAACGGCTGTGTATGGTATTGAATAGCCCCGGAAGCCTTTTGGAGGGAGATTTGGAAGACCGTGGATACAATAACTGATACAGATGCTTGTCTAGACACAGTGGATGATCGTCGTGTGGAAAGCATTCGCTTCCATTGTGGAACAGTTGTACGGAAGTTTACGAAGTCTGGAGCATCAAGGAATTCACATATTCGTAACAGCAATTCCGGTGGAAGATCTGTGATCTTCTGATGTTTGTTGTTTTGTGCTTAAATGTGTAAAAATGCACGCGACCTAAGGTGAAATGGAAAGTAGATGTGCTAAATGTGAGAGCAAGTTTAAAACTGGTAAGTAGAGAGATATGAGCTTAAGCAAACAAGGAGAAATAGATAAAGTCTGCCAAGGCCTACCATTATTAGGAGGTTTTCGCAGAGATTGGCGGTGTGGCAGAGAAGTTAAGGTTTATACAGCTGAAAATTCGGGTCAGAGGTCGGCATGACCTCGCCTTGATGACAACACATTGGTCCTTTTCGTGTCGTCCAAAGCGAAATGCGCCAAAATCAAATTGCTAAGCAGCAAAAATGAAATCAATGAAACAAAGAACTCATATTTCTCAATCACGATTACAATTTTCTATAACAAGGGCTTCGATACGGTGCCTTTCTTACTGACCGTAGCTGCCTGTACCATCCGACACGCAACCATTTCCTGGACTGTCGTTGCACGATCAAATGCAGTTTTCGGCAAAATCATGGTTCGTGTGTACATCATCTAAGCAGATCTCTGCTAGTTATCATGCAATTATTTTTGCTTTTAGGTGTCAAATTCGAGTGAGGCTCGCACCGAACTTGATTAGGAAGATATTTTTATGATCCCGTCAACGCAGCTGGAATTTGCCCGAATGGGAGAAGCGATGGCACCTGCACAAGCTGTCTTTGATGGTGTCACACAAATTTCAAGTGACGTTTTTCTCTGCGTAACTTGGTAAGCATGCTGGATAAGTTGAATCAGACGTTAGTGCCTTTTACAATAATTGGCTTTGCTCATTCACTTTGTAAATCTAAGATGTTTAGGTATTTTGGCTTTTGTCTCTATGACACGAGACGATGTTGGTATGATATGTGTGAAGTACTTAGAAGTGTGCGCACTATAAACCCGATGTTTCAATTGATGTTGACAGGATCTGCACCATCTGCGAAACAAGGTCTGCCAATTTTACCCGTCCCATCAAATGCGGTAACATGATTTCCATCTCTTTGGATTAGGTCGAAATGGTGGTTCAAGGGCTTCCCTAAATCTTTGGCATTGTTAGAGCCTTGGTTGCACGCCATTGGCTACTGACATGAAACCCACTGCAGATACTTACAAAGGCACATTCATCACGGTTGTCAAATATGCCCATAATACATTTGTGTATGCGTTGATATATATCCCTAGGGAGGTGCATTTTCGGGTAGAAGAGGAAGGGTTAGCTGCTCTCTATGGAACCGCTTCCTTGATTCCTACAGCCGCCAACCTTGGAAGATCCGCTTCTGTACCCGCAGTGAACATGACAAAAATATCTGCTTTCCCTCTTGTAACTACCACGACTACACTCTCCACTGCTCAGGAGTCCTCTTCGGTTCCTGCAATCACAAATAACGAAGCTACATCGATTCCTGTTGTGGCCACGATGAAGAGATCTACTTTACCTCTGACAACCACAAAATCAAAGCGATATGAACCATCTCTCACAATCTCCACGAATGAGGTGCCCATTTCTTCGACTCCAACCTCCACAAATAAGGAATCTGCTTCGACCTCTGCAACCACTACGACAAGAGCACCCACCAAAACTCTGATAAGACTAATACTGAGGTAACTCCTTCCACTCCTGCAGGCGCCACCACTAAGGAATCTACATCGGCTCATGCAATCACAGATGGCAGATCAACATCAGATCGCGTGATTCCCAAAACTGGCTTTAACGCTTGACTCCTAAAATCACCACACACCGTTGATTCGCCATGACTTTTCTAACTGTTGCAATCGTATTCACTCGCATGGCGGTTGACCTTGTGTAAACTTTCGCCTTACAGTAGTTTGTGGCGTAAGCCATAGCCTGCTCAATCCCTTTTGACAACCATTGTGGATTAAAAACTTTTCTACTACTACTTTCGCCACAGCCACACCTATCAAGTAGCACAAACAGGGATACTATTGCGTCTTCGTCCTATCTCCCTTTCCACATTAGCCACAGACGGTGGCGCATAGATATTCACTCATTCATATTGGGCTACATACATTCTTACCTTCATATTTGCTCGGCATCAACAAGGAGGCATTCAATGCAGTAAGCAAATTGGCTCAAACTTTAGCTGTGTTCTTTGTAGAATATGTAGATTTACGTGTTAAAAATGAGGTTGCTGTTTGTTACAGCCTGGATAGTCTATGTGCGCGGGTGACCCGGATCTGTTCCGTCAACAGCCGGGTAGGCTGGCAGTAAGGTGACGTGGGCTAACGGCTCTGATTTTTAACGCAAATGTAGTAACTACGCTCAAATGACGTGCACGCTTGCATGCGTGCGTGCGTGCTCCATTTCGTATGCGTTTCCCATACTAGCAGATGCATCTGCTGCAACACATCATGTTGACCCTACAGATTGTAAATGGAGGTAGAGAAGGGCACGACAGCATATGTTACGTCCAAAAGGATCAAAAGGCATTTAATCAACATTTGGCTGCAACTCCTATGCAATCTATCTTGCCATACGCCGCACAACATCTCAACACTAGCCGATAACGAAAGGGACGCACACAAACTCTGCATTATTGTGTGTGTGTGAAGGTGATAATGAAGGCGAAACAGCGAGAAATGAGGCAGGATCAGTGCTTAGAGTCACTGCACTGAGAGATAAACTGTCCAGCTAGCTGCTTTCTTTTGTTTGCAATGAAGTGCAAGAACCACCAACCAAAATGCACACGCGCCGAACCTCGCAAATTGCTGACCCTCGAGGTCATCATCATGCATATCAGACACGCGGTATCGCAGACTCTCCAACCTGGAGGGTAGAGGGGCAGAGCAAACCCCGAACGAGAAAGCACCTTCCTTGAAGTCGCCTACGCGAACCTGAATCGACTCGGCTTCTTCATGTCATCCCAAAGGGACAACCTACCAGCACGCGAAGAGATTAATGAAACAAACCCACCATTTGAAACAGCGTATTTTACGAAGAAAATAATGACGTTGATTTCAAAGAAAACCGAATCCGTCGTGTATATTCCCAAGTTCTACCGTATCAGTATATGCGCTTTGGCCAGCAAGCCCACATCGCATGCAGCAAAAGGTACATTTTGTGCTATCGTTTGGGGGGACGGCAATTCTAGGGCGTCACTCTATGTGTTTGCGCCCTCAGTTATGCCTTACTGTTTCATGGAACACTGCGTTAGCTGAATTTTACGCTCACTACCACCAATCGTAAGCCCGCAACCAAGAAACAGCTACTAGTAGACAGGCTTGACTGAGCTGACCGGGTGCCTCAGGACCAGTGTCCATTGGCCAGTCTCAAGGCACACGCAAGCACGCACACATGATGCATGTATGCATGTATGTATGGTATGTGAGCGCGGTGATGCACCTGCGTCGGACATCAGAGCCATCCGTGAGGTGACCTTTCCGCCAGCCTAAACGGCTGGGGATGGAACGGATTCGGGTCACTCGCGCCCATAGGCCATCCAGGTTGTAACAAATGGCTACTCAAATTTTAACACGTTAGTCTGCATTTTCTACAAAATACTCAGCTAATATTAGAGCCAGCTTGAGTACTGCATTAAAGGTTTCCTTTATTGCTGTCCAGTAAATATGAGAGTGGTGATATTTTTAGCCCAATATGTATGAGTGAATTAGTATGCGTCACTGCATGTGGTTAATCTGGAAAAGGGTGATGTGACGATGAAGTCACAATGGTATCCCTTTTTGCGGCACCTAATTGATGCATTTTGGTGGAGAGCTGCAGATGTTTGCATGACCGTATGTCCGGAAGCGTATGCGACCAGTGATCTAGGTTTGGCCTGTTTGGCGTCTGTGTGTGTGTGTGTGTGTGTGAAATGGTTTGTGGTCAACCTAAGAGACAGAAACTGTGGTAAGGTCCAGCTCCATGAATGGACGCCAGCGCTGACTACATCCAACAGCTCCATCTATCCACTCCGAACTGCAAATCACCTGTCTCAACTGGATTCGAGGTGAAGAAGTGCATGCAACGTTTAATGTTGTGGTTAAACAAGGCAGGCCATTGTTGATACCGCCGTAAATTACTCCAAATTTGTTTGACATGTCTATAAAGAAGTACCGGTTGAAAATCACTGTCAAAGCAATTTCTGATTTCTCAGTGGAATTCAGCTATTGTCCTTCCATGTCGTTCTGAGCTCTACCGGCATGAAGGAAGGCTTATCATATTTGTGGCGAGAACCTCATCGTCTGTGCGTGTAGAAGTACTCGTGTGCCGCCGATGTGATAGTAAAGCCTTTCCATGCGCATGTCTAATGCATTCGTGGCACGTCGTCGTCCCACTATACTGACGTGGTCAAAACGAGTGCGTGTCACGAGAGTTGGCGAGAGGCAGACGAAGATAGTTGCTGTGATGGCTTCTGATGTCTAACTCTGTAGATTTTAAGATCTCGCAAATTATGCTAGTATCATTGCATTTTGTTGCCAGTTTATGTCGGTGACTGCCACATTGCGCATTTGATTGATTCGGGGCATCCTTTAGCTACATCTTTTCACCAAATCCCACTTTGCATTCAGCAACAAGTCTTTTAATTCTAGCACATGAATATGTATTGCATTGTTATTCATGATACCGCCTTCGATGCCCACACGCATACCGTTTAAAATAGATTAAGATGCATACAAAACATTCCCACCACACTTGATGAACCAATTCAAACCGCCAGACAGAGCACCATCCTTCTCACCAACACAATGAACAGAGAAGCACACAGCAAATAAGCCATTCCATCCACTACACCATCTACTGGAAACTTCCTGCCACAAAAGTAACTTCACACCTCACTTATTTAATTAGCAGACCAGTCTACGTAGTAATCAGTTAGTCCAGCTCGAAATGAGGATCCACATTCACTGGCCTTCTGTAGTCCATAATCACATGCAGCACTTGGTTGGTGAGGTAGTCGAGTCTTCGCAGTCCTGCAGTCACCCCTGACCAGAAAATAACTGTGGAGTGATTCAAAGGAAAGCGAGTTATTTGGTTAAGAAAAGTCATCAGAAGAATGAAGTGGGAACTGGGTACATGGCACAAGTAGTAATTGATCAGTTGTCAAGTTCACTACTCCTCTAATGCATTTCACCTGGTAACCTACATCGGTGCTCTCAAACGCACTACACGCCCCTATTTAGCCCCAGTGCACTTAACAACTGTGTCGTGCTTCCACCCTTTAACATAGACGATACATCTCACTCTCTAAACATCCTTCTCATAGTGTGCGCCTACGCTTCTGCTCCTGTTCATAGCAGAAGATACTATGGACGAGAAGCATGTCAACTACATCGATAGCGTAAGCTCCAACCATCGCGGCTTGATCCTACTCTTTCTCTCCTAACTCATCACCAGATAAACATGGAAGGGAGAGGCGTAGCAGTTGAGCAACCAGATCAGCTGGTCAACGGAGGCCGCCGCGACAGCACCATTGCTGCTGCACATTAAACACTGGAAGCTCAACCATGAAGCCAAGCATAACAGCCCAAAACCACTAACATGACACCTCCTATCCACATGCAGTCAAAACTCCCTGATTTCTTACTCACGTACCTGCAAACCCATCAACTGATCTGTCCACTCCTCTCCACAAAAACAGACGGTTAATGTGACAACGAATTTTATTTAAGCAAAGTGAGATGTTCAGAATACACGGATGAGACAGCCCCAAGTATCACTTACGCAAGCTCCACCAAATTATTGCGAGCATTATTTGCACAGCGAGATTGAAACATCCTGTAGACGTCCAGAGCCAAATAATATGAATTCGTGTTCTAGTGCGGCGCACAGCAATGACGAATGCCAACTATTAAAGCAAGTCCGCATTTGTTCATGCAAAATAACACCAAAATAGGGACGGTGGCGATAACAACGACGAAAACACATCCATCGACACACACTTGCAGTCGATACTACTTAGCAAAACATCCAACAGACACACTATTATGCACTTGTCACTTGTCCCCTTCGCGCACATTGCATTGATTTTGTAGCCACATCCCACAGCACTCACACCCATGCGTGTGAGAGCACATCAATCCACTTTCCTTCCACTGGCTTCCATCACTCGTCGCTCCACAGGGCAATCGATGAAGAGGTGGACGTTGTGAGAATATGGCCTGCATTGCTGTTCGCGACAACACAGAGATGGGTGCATTCCAACTCCGAGTTGGTGAGTGGAGGTGTTGGGTGCTACCTGTAGTTCTGTTCGTCCACGGACCAGCGTCGCATCGCACCTTGATTGCACACGCACAACTGGACCAACGGCACGACCACAGCACAGATCACACCCACTGCACTGGCATCACCTCAGTCGTTGCGACCATATGCAACTGCATATATAGACGTGAGGACCTACGGGACACCCCTATTTTGTCAGTGTCGACCAATCCGATGGCGCCAATCGGCATAGCGATATGACGCATCAACACGACGCGTTGTGACCTCGAGCCCTCACACCACGTGGTATGAATCACGACACTTTTTATTCAAATTATATCATTTACGGCTACGCAGACTGCACGATTCACCACATGCAGGTCGAAGTTACGCACTCATTATGATGTTGTTACTGCTACTAATTGTTTGCCTGTATATTTGTCCAAAGTGTCTAGCGTGAATCACTTAATCTCACTGGGATGTAAGTAGTAGGTGGTTTGTAGCGAGTCGTGCGTTTTCTACCTCGAATCCAGCTTAGACAGGGACCTTGAGTTTCAGAATTGAAGGATGGAGCTGTTGGGTGCGATCTGCGTTTGTGTCCATTCATGGAGCTGAGCCTTGCCACAGTTGTTTACTCTCAGGTCGACCTGAACGCAAACACACACACTGAACAGACCATGTGCAGACCACTGACTAGATGCGCACCTGAGCATACGGGCATGCAAGCATCTGCAGCTATCCGTGTCGTCAACCCAAGGACCGGTTGAGTCAGTCTGAAAAGGTGAGTCAGCATGGTGTTCTGATAAGACGAGATGGGGAATCCTGTGCCCAGGTCACGAGTGGTGGCCTCACGCCACGTGATGTGTCATCACGATTTTCCTACCATTTCTGAGTTTTGGCTTTCCTCTGCTCTACACCTTCAATTCACCTCATAGAGGTTACGAATCTGACTGTCCTGTGCCGGTTGACATTAAGCTTTGTATTGCGGTGGAGAGGAAGTGAGGTGGCGACAATTGTGGCGCTTCGTGGCAGTAACTGGAGCTCTGCCGTCTAGTATATCATCAGTGACTTGTGAAACCCAATCTCAATTGTTATGGTGGCCTTTTAGGGTGTGAGAGTAAAATAAGTGGGATCGTTTAATACTCGGTTATCTTACGGAAGCATTCCACTTGGACCGATTGGGTATACACTCGTTAGTCCACGCGACTTGATTTTTCTCAAGCGACTTGGTCTCAATTAGCCGCCTGTCTGTAGAAAATACCTCTGACAGTAGCCAAGTCGCGGTCAGGACTGCGTGGGTTTCTAGTCCTATTCGCCTAATCCATTGATAGTAGTCTCATGTCTTATCTATTTGTTTCGCCTTCAATGGACAGATCTTTAGCTAGATTCACAGCCACATCCTCCTATCTATTCCTCTCTGAGCATGAGTAAAGAGGTGATATTTAATTTATGCCAAAATGCTCTGAGCCTTCTGTCTACAATTTTTATGCCTCCAGCTAATGTATTCACGTGACACTTACAAGTAGACATCAGTCGACACCGAGGATGACGGAAAATTAGGGCAGAGGAATCATCAATTTATGGGAGGGGAAGCATCTTCTAAACATCAATCTCCTATGAGAGATGAGAAGAGCTTTGAGTTTCATCAACAATATTTTAAGCTGAATTCACACCGGCACAAACGCTACTAAAACCCTCGCTAATTAGGAACTAATAAAGCTAATGACATTCACGAACGCTTTAGGATGAATAAGATAGACAACGGCAACAGCGACAGCACGAAGAAGTAGACTTAGGCATGAATTCATTCCGTAATTTCATGGTGGCACGATAAAGCGTCGGCGCTGTGCAAAGACTTCCTTCAATTTCCCCTCTTCCGTACCTTGTCTTTTAAGTTAATGAGTACAATGCTTCTATGCCTTTGGCGTCGTGCAGCCACTCAGTCAGTTTTGACTTCCGCAATACCCATACCACAGGTTTCATTTGATGCATCAACTACAGCATAAGTGATATCAAACCTTGAACAAAGAGCCATCTAAAGGTGAGATCAAATGTAATCATTGAATAGGCCACCGAATGGACCTTTGGTGCTAGCATGGTAAGAGAGGCCGACTGATGCCCCCATCACCATCACAGTCGTGTATCTGCCCAATGCGCGCAGAAGGTTCTGCGAGAATAAAGTAGCTTGATTTAGCCACAGTGAAGTGAGCTCTTCTAATCCCACAGTTTTGACTAAGAAATCGCTTGCAGCCAGGACACCCGAATTCGACCGGCAACTAGTACCAAGATGTTTTGCGCCTTCCTTTTCCTTACTTGACACACGTGCCTTAATGGATTCTTATGAAGTCTTTGCATTAAAAAAAAACAGGCACGGTGAAAATCTTACTTGTTTCTTCAGCACCTTCTGCAATGCAAGATTATCAGCCTTTGTTTATACTGGGTGAGGCAAAAGGGACCCATAAATATGCCCCCAACTCAGGCTGCTTTCTAGCTAGTGCCAAAACACTATTCATCACATAAAGCCAGCGATTTGACGGCAACATGGATACTTGCTGTCAACTTATTAATCATTACGAATGCAAACTTCTAATGAGCCTCTTGAAGTAGTAATGTAGAGATCATTTTCGTATAAGGATGAAATTGTGTGGCAGCAGGTTTATGTCAGAGGATAGTCAATTTCATTTAAGGCGTAGACAGTTGTGTTAAGTATACTTGCGTAAATAAAAGAGTTGTGCGCTTACACTTACTATCGAGAACGTCAAATTTTCATAAAGTTTATTCGCAGATGCGCAATAATAAATGCAATCTGACTATATATCCAACAAGCGAGGTGAGTTTAGACCATTCAGTAATTAGACACTGATGGAGGAGGAGATGAAGCCACCAACACTGTAGTCATGATGCCCTGCCAAGTTTGTTGTTTTAATAACCTGCTCGTCGGCAAAGTAGGAAGTAGATCTGTGACTTTATTCATGAGCCTGCAAAAACTAAAATCGGATTGATGCGGTGAGGATAAAAGAATTCGATGCTGTAATCTCTAAGGTTTGCGCATGCTGTTAGTAGAAGATATTATTTACAGAGTGGCTGTAAAACTACAAGTGTCGTAGGCTCCAACATCTCTAACAAAACCACATCCATCCACTCCTACCGCATGCCCAGACAAGGAGGGCAAAGAAGAATATGACAGCCGACAATGTTGCTGCTGCATATGAGCTTTTAACACATCATCGTGTGGATAAATGTTCAGACAAACTATTACCAGTCGTGAGAGCATCATAATGAGTGCGTAACTTCGACCTCTATGTGGTGGATCGTGCAGTCTGCGTCGCCGTAAATGACATAATTTGGAGAAAAAATGTCGTGATTCATATCACGTGGTGTGAGGACTCGAGGTCACAACGCGTCGTGTTGATGCGTCATATCGCTATGCCGATTGGCGCCATCGGATTGGTCGACACTGACAAAATAGGGGTGTCCCGTAGGTCCTCACGTCTATATATGCAGTTGCATATGGTCGCAACGACTGAGGTGATGCCAGTGCAGTGGGTGTGATCTGTGCTGTGGTCGTGCCGTTGGTCCAGTTGTGCGTGTGCAATCAAGGTGCGATGCGACGCTGGTCCGTGGACGAACAGAACTACAGGTAGCACCCAACACCTCCACTCACCAACTCGGAGTTGGAATGCACCCATCTCTGTGTTGTCGCGAACAGCAATGCAGGCCATATTCTCACAACGTCCACCTCTTCATCGATTGCCCTGTGGAGCGACGAGTGATGGAAGCCAGTGGAAGGAAAGTGGATTGATGTGCTCTCACACGCATGGGTGTGAGTGCTGTGGGATGTGGCTACAAAATCAATGCAATGTGCGCGAAGGGGACAAGTGACAAGTGCATAATAGTGTGTCTGTTGGATGTTTTGCTAAGTAGTATCGACTGCAAGTGTGTGTCGATGGATGTGTTTTCGTCGTTGTTATCGCCACCGTCCCTATTTTGGTGTTATTTTGCATGAACAAATGCGGACTTGCTTTAATAGTTGGCATTCGTCATTGCTGTGCGCCGCACTAGAACACGAATTCATATTATTTGGCTCTGGACGTCTACAGGATGTTTCAATCTCGCTGTGCAAATAATGCTCGCAATAATTTGGTGGAGCTTGCGTAAGTGATACTTGGGGCTGTCTCATCCGTGTATTCTGAACATCTCACTTTGCTTAAATAAAATTCGTTGTCACATTAACCGTCTGTTTTTGTGGAGAGGAGTGGACAGATCAGTTGATGGGTTTGCAGGTACGTGAGTAAGAAATCAGGGAGTTTTGACTGCATGTGGATAGGAGGTGTCATGTTAGTGGTTTTGGGCTGTTATGCTTGGCTTCATGGTTGAGCTTCCAGTGTTTAATGTGCAGCAGCAATGGTGCTGTCGCGGCGGCCTCCGTTGACCAGCTGATCTGGTTGCTCAACTGCTACGCCTCTCCCTTCCATGTTTATCTGGTGATGAGTTAGGAGAGAAAGAGTAGGATCAAGCCGCGATGGTTGGAGCTTACGCTATCGATGTAGTTGACATGCTTCTCGTCCATAGTATCTTCTGCTATGAACAGGAGCAGAAGCGTAGGCGCACACTATGAGAAGGATGTTTAGAGAGTGAGATGTATCGTCTATGTTAAAGGGTGGAAGCACGACACAGTTGTTAAGTGCACTGGGGCTAAATAGGGGCGTGTAGTGCGTTTGAGAGCACCGATGTAGGTTACCAGGTGAAATGCATTAGAGGAGTAGTGAACTTGACAACTGATCAATTACTACTTGTGCCATGTACCCAGTTCCCACTTCATTCTTCTGATGACTTTTCTTAACCAAATAACTCGCTTTCCTTTGAATCACTCCACAGTTATTTTCTGGTCAGGGGTGACTGCAGGACTGCGAAGACTCGACTACCTCACCAACCAAGTGCTGCATGTGATTATGGACTACAGAAGGCCAGTGAATGTGGATCCTCATTTCGAGCTGGACTAACTGATTACTACGTAGACTGGTCTGCTAATTAAATAAGTGAGGTGTGAAGTTACTTTTGTGGCAGGAAGTTTCCAGTAGATGGTGTAGTGGATGGAATGGCTTATTTGCTGTGTGCTTCTCTGTTCATTGTGTTGGTGAGAAGGATGGTGCTCTGTCTGGCGGTTTGAATTGGTTCATCAAGTGTGGTGGGAATGTTTTGTATGCATCTTAATCTATTTTAAACGGTATGCGTGTGGGCATCGAAGGCGGTATCATGAATAACAATGCAATACATATTCATGTGCTAGAATTAAAAGACTTGTTGCTGAATGCAAAGTGGGATTTGGTGAAAAGATGTAGCTAAAGGATGCCCCGAATCAATCAAATGCGCAATGTGGCAGTCACCGACATAAACTGGCAACAAAATGCAATGATACTAGCATAATTTGCGAGATCTTAAAATCTACAGAGTTAGACATCAGAAGCCATCACAGCAACTATCTTCGTCTGCCTCTCGCCAACTCTCGTGACACGCACTCGTTTTGACCACGTCAGTATAGTGGGACGACGACGTGCCACGAATGCATTAGACATGCGCATGGAAAGGCTTTACTATCACATCGGCGGCACACGAGTACTTCTACACGCACAGACGATGAGGTTCTCGCCACAAATATGATAAGCCTTCCTTCATGCCGGTAGAGCTCAGAACGACATGGAAGGACAATAGCTGAATTCCACTGAGAAATCAGAAATTGCTTTGACAGTGATTTTCAACCGGTACTTCTTTATAGACATGTCAAACAAATTTGGAGTAATTTACGGCGGTATCAACAATGGCCTGCCTTGTTTAACCACAACATTAAACGTTGCATGCACTTCTTCACCTCGAATCCAGTTGAGACAGGTGATTTGCAGTTCGGAGTGGATAGATGGAGCTGTTGGATGTAGTCAGCGCTGGCGTCCATTCATGGAGCTGGACCTTACCACAGTTTCTGTCTCTTAGGTTGACCACAAACCATTTCACACACACACACACACACACAGACGCCAAACAGGCCAAACCTAGATCACTGGTCGCATACGCTTCCGGACATACGGTCATGCAAACATCTGCAGCTCTCCACCAAAATGCATCAATTAGGTGCCGCAAAAAGGGATACCATTGTGACTTCATCGTCACATCACCCTTTTCCAGATTAACCACATGCAGTGACGCATACTAATTCACTCATACATATTGGGCTAAAAATATCACCACTCTCATATTTACTGGACAGCAATAAAGGAAACCTTTAATGCAGTACTCAAGCTGGCTCTAATATTAGCTGAGTATTTTGTAGAAAATGCAGACTAACGTGTTAAAATTTGAGTAGCCATTTGTTACAACCTGGATGGCCTATGGGCGCGAGTGACCCGAATCCGTTCCATCCCCAGCCGTTTAGGCTGGCGGAAAGGTCACCTCACGGATGGCTCTGATGTCCGACGCAGGTGCATCACCGCGCTCACATACCATACATACATGCATACATGCATCATGTGTGCGTGCTTGCGTGTGCCTTGAGACTGGCCAATGGACACTGGTCCTGAGGCACCCGGTCAGCTCAGTCAAGCCTGTCTACTAGTAGCTGTTTCTTGGTTGCGGGCTTACGATTGGTGGTAGTGAGCGTAAAATTCAGCTAACGCAGTGTTCCATGAAACAGTAAGGCATAACTGAGGGCGCAAACACATAGAGTGACGCCCTAGAATTGCCGTCCCCCCAAACGATAGCACAAAATGTACCTTTTGCTGCATGCGATGTGGGCTTGCTGGCCAAAGCGCATATACTGATACGGTAGAACTTGGGAATATACACGACGGATTCGGTTTTCTTTGAAATCAACGTCATTATTTTCTTCGTAAAATACGCTGTTTCAAATGGTGGGTTTGTTTCATTAATCTCTTCGCGTGCTGGTAGGTTGTCCCTTTGGGATGACATGAAGAAGCCGAGTCGATTCAGGTTCGCGTAGGCGACTTCAAGGAAGGTGCTTTCTCGTTCGGGGTTTGCTCTGCCCCTCTACCCTCCAGGTTGGAGAGTCTGCGATACCGCGTGTCTGATATGCATGATGATGACCTCGAGGGTCAGCAATTTGCGAGGTTCGGCGCGTGTGCATTTTGGTTGGTGGTTCTTGCACTTCATTGCAAACAAAAGAAAGCAGCTAGCTGGACAGTTTATCTCTCAGTGCAGTGACTCTAAGCACTGATCCTGCCTCATTTCTCGCTGTTTCGCCTTCATTATCACCTTCACACACACACAATAATGCAGAGTTTGTGTGCGTCCCTTTCGTTATCGGCTAGTGTTGAGATGTTGTGCGGCGTATGGCAAGATAGATTGCATAGGAGTTGCAGCCAAATGTTGATTAAATGCCTTTTGATCCTTTTGGACGTAACATATGCTGTCGTGCCCTTCTCTACCTCCATTTACAATCTGTAGGGTCAACATGATGTGTTGCAGCAGATGCATCTGCTAGTATGGGAAACGCATACGAAATGGAGCAACTAAATGAGGGTCAAATTGTATCACCTAGCTGGGAGTTGGCTAGCTCCGCCCAGTTACGAAACTGCTACCATCAGACCACCTGTTACCTAAAGCGTGCATTCGAACATGCATGTGCAGCCTTGTATCTCGTCGTTGTGAGCACCGTCCTAGCACCCGTCTTGGAGTTCTTTTCTATAGTTTGCACGTTTACTCACTCAAATTTTGTATCCCATTCGTGGTGTACTTTGATTTGGCTACAATTCATTATACTGCATCGTAATTGCTTGTGTAAGAAGTTGGTTTTGCTGCCCAGGCAGTGTGTTGATGAGACAGATTCTATCATCAAGGTCTCCTTCCTGGCAAAAATCGACTGGATTCCTCTATCGTCATACGTCTTTTATTTGGCAGTGAGCAGTTTTGGCAATCAGTACTGCTGAGGATTGTCACGTCCATATCAATGCATTAAAATATCGGGACGTGTTCTCACTGTTGTGTAAGGTGATAAAGCTATGGAATGTAGGCCTTTTGTGGAATCGAATGTCAACATGCATGCACATGGCAATGAATGCATGAAGTTCTGGTTGAATCAGCCAGCAGATAGAAATGCACGAGTGCATGAATATTGTTGCTGTGAGGTTGGCTGCACAATTATGCATGCAAGAGCGAAGGTTGGAGGCGGAGAATTCGCAATGAACAAGACGTTGCGTCTCAGCATACCGGTTTAAAGCATTGAGGAGCGCAAAGGCACACGTGACTGCAGATGAATTCGGCTTAGACCAAACGTGCATGCAATTTGTTTACCTAAAATAAGCTATTAAACATATGTGCAGGTAAAAGGACATTGAGATGGCAACGCTATTCTACTAGCCAAATGAAGTAAATGCATGCAGGAAGGGTGGAAGCGTTGCGTTGCGTTGATTTGAGATTGCCTTCACAAAATGCTTTTTTAGGATGATACTCAAAGTAGTCTAATTTTGTGTTTCTTCTCTCGGCACATTTATCATGACTTGAAGAGATTCGGTGTCAGAGGGACAGCGTTAAGCTTGCTCCCCACTGCAGTTTCGAAAGAGACTCCCCGAAGTGATTATCGCATCGTCCATATCCAATCGAGTCTTTTTACCCCTAAAAGCTAAGACCTTATCATTTCACCAATGCGAATGGATGGAGTTTCCATAATTTTTAAACTGAAGGAGGAGACTGGACAATTGATGGGTGAAAAACGTGCTGACATGTGGGCTTAACGGTAACTGTCACATATTTACTGCGGTGACCAACACGTCGAAACCAAAGCGGTACTGCCACTTGAGTGTGTGCAGGAACAGAGGCGCAAACAGGTTGTCTTGGTCTCAGGTGAGTAAAGGCATGAAAACTCCTTAAGGAGAGTTGAACAATTTTCTGCCATCTGTCCTCGAGACTCCCATTCGATGGCGCAGTCTGTAATGTGACCGTTGGTTTCAGCTGGTGGTTTCCACTTCACTTTACCGTCCGAAAGTCAACTACGCTGAGTTGCACGTACAGGAAAAGAGTAAGATCTGCACGATGGAAAATGAGAATATTTATCATTATTGCAGAAAAGGATAAAGTTTTGAGTTCACCCACTTTCTCTCATGTCAATAGGAATAAATGCAGTCAAGCAATTAGAATAATTAGAATGATGAATGAGTGACTACTACTGATTACGCATAAGTAGAGCAGCAGAGGTTGGAATGGGGCAGACCTGCCCGTGTTGCTTTAAGTACGACTGTCCGAGAAATTGTTCCGGCGCATGTTCTCATCTTCCACTGATGAAAATCACGAAGTCGTAGTGTCATTGGTCATAAAGTCATCAGAAAAGAAGTGGAAAAGAAAGTCTGTGAAGTTATTTGTAGCCCGCGACATGGTATTGAGAGCAGTGACCGAAATGTACCTGTAGCTTTCGATCCAAAAGATGCCTGTATCCCAGCCTTCTCAGCTCACTTTTCAAATACTCGCTGGTAGATAAGGTGGACAGCACAGAGGAGAAGTATTCTTTCCATTTGCAATCAATCTCATGTTCAGGCTGCTGGACGTGGGCTTCATAAACTCTCAAATACGAATTGCCGCCCAATCAGGAATCCATGGCAGCTGCTCAATGCAATGGGGACTGGTGTAGTGTGGGGGTGTCCCCAGACAAAGCTACAAGACACTCTCGGAAACGGTTTCTTGACTGCTAAGAGCACCGAAGGAGACTGCAGAAGTCGATGAGTCTGTACGCATAAATCGACGGCTTGCTTGATTACAATGATGCGTTAACTGGAGTCACCTGCACTTCGGGTCATTTAACGCTACCGGTATTGTAGGCGAGTACATAAACGTTGACAAGTTATGTTCGGTAAGAATTAGTGTGGCGAAGTGCCACTTATCCAAATTATGTGTTTACACAAGCAAATTTATCTATCAAGACACTTCTTGTCCATCAACTTGGAGTCACGAAGTTATAATGTGTTGGGCGCGATCAGTGTAGACCAGTGTGCAAACAAGTACGTTAACCTTAGCTACCGCTTGTTAAAATTGTTGACGACCGAGAAGGAGCAGAGAACTATGTAACCAATTAGTTTAGCCTTCCATTTAATCAATTAGCATCATGATTTTAAAAAGTTCATTTAATTTCCCATTGCACTTCGCTGCGATGTCACGGCGTAATTTGTGAGGGCTCGTCAAATGCACACGTGGCACTTCATAACCACGCATTGTGAAGCAGAGACTTGTGTTAGTCAGTTCGAACGATTGCTTTTGACTCCATCCTCCGGTTGACTTCTCAGATCAAACCATAAGGCTTGGACCTATGAATGTGCTTCGAGCTTCCCTGTCTTCTGAAACCATTCTAACTCAGCTAGGGCAGTATCTAGCAAAATTTGTTGTATGATGACTGGAATGGATGTGACGGGCCAAAGCACCACCCATTCGAATGTGGATGCCTCAGGCTGAAGACCATCTTCTATTCTTCACCAGAATAGCTAATCGCGAAACTTCCCACCATGCGGAAACAGCTGAAGAGAGAACGTCTTGGAAGCCAAGCACGCACGTACTACGACTCGTGTATTATCAGCTGACAACTACAATCAAGGACCAGTGATTTGTTCTTCATCTTCACCTTCAAAAACGCGTCACTTTAGATTGACACTGACTGACGACTCTAGATGAACGGCAACCTCTTCATGGAGAAAAGTAATGACAAGTTGATAGAAGTGATAAGTCTCACACGTACATAACGTAGGTCAGCTAGCTGGCTTACGAGGAGACACGATAACCCACTAGCCCAGTAAGGGACTTCGACGTGCATGGTGTAAGCGGTGAACAAATTATCTGGTGGAGCACGGATACCATCCGTATCTGCCTACAGAGATGGGAGACGAAATCGATTGATTCTAGAAAGTAAATGTGTTGCGGCTGCTCGCAATCCTGGCTAACGCCAAGTCTGTTGATGGTCACTCAAAGGTGAAGGGGAATCAGTTATCATTATCGCTATCCAGGCGCCTTCACTGCTGTCTCTTTGCTCTACTCACTCTTACCATCCACTCATTAATTGTCTAAGTCTGTCCTCAAAGCGTTGTCTGTGAATAATGCATAGTGGATAGGATCTGGATCACATGTGCGCACAAGTGATATTATGCTAAATAACTGGCGAATCCAGCCCACAAGTATCGAGGGTGAATTTGACAATATGGGCTTTTGGTGAAGTGGTCCTGTGTGTGATGTCTGAGGTGAGTTAACGCCAACATTAATTACTGAGCCGCTTTTGGTGGCACAGAGTGAAGCACAAGTGTGGAAGAGATGATGAAAGTAATCAGTGGATGAAAAAATGAATCGCTCAATATGCAGTGTTTACGTTGTCTGTGCCATTGCCTTGTGTTTTAAAGCTTTGATTTGGTTTTCTCAAGTTTCTGCTCAGCCGATTGCAGCAATCTTTCCGCAATAGCATAAATCATTGCTATGAGGCTGAATGTGGGTCAGGTAGATACTAGCGGATCGTGTTGATGCAAGGAATGAACGATCGTTTCTTGCGTTTATGCCCCCTTGTGTGAATTCTCCCTATATTCTGTGGAATTGACAGTGTTCTAAATAGAGTTCCACAGACAAGATGAAAGTGAGTAACAGCTCTTATTAAGGCGGCACTATCCTCTGACAAATCCAACGAAACCTATCACTCTAATTTCAAGGGCAAAAAGCTAGCCATTCAAGCGGTTCGTCCTTAACCTGCCAATATGGCACTTACGGTGCTGATAGGAGTGCATTGATCCGTGTTTTTTTCGCTACCATAAGCTATGTTCCATCCTTATTCAGTAGAGAAGTGGGGTTAAGCTGGGCTGTGTCCAATGGTATTCCTTGTTGGAGTCCAAGGGTTTAAGCCGTGACATTGTCATCTGATGAAGAGAACAGTTTCCTACAAATCACGAACCACGATTTCATGGGACAGCGCAAAAGCAGTAGAAGGAGAGAGGAAGGAATAAGCTGTTGCGTCTTTTTCACAAAAGACTCCAGTATCTACGCATTGAATGTCATGTAAACGAATCGCTTGTGAGGATACTCGCGAATAAGTCACTTGGTTGCTTCAGGACAGCGTTTGTAAGAAGAACATTCAGGGAGGATTAATGGCAGGCCTTTATTATCGTTTGCAGTTTGTAACCAAACAGGTGGTGCTGGGAGATTCTGATCTAAGAGCAAGCATCATTGAGTAGGGAGAATTTTTTCTTGAAAACCTTCTCTCTTCTCCGACGCTGACCTCTCGCTTGCTACTTACTGAAGCACACTTAAAGCGCACAATGAAATTAAACCTCGTTTTGAGGTTCGAAGGCATCATAACAGAGGAACACCAGTTCAGACATAACAAGTAAGGAGAATAAGAAATGTGACAGAAAATAGCCTAACAAGGAGAGTTTTTGTTATGTTACCATCACTATTTGAGTGCGAGGATCCTCAGGCCCCATCAAACTGATAAGTGCAAACATTCAGTGCCGTCATTGAGTTTAAAGGCCAAAATGACAAACAGTTGTGAAGCATGGACTTACTTGTGAAAAGACATCTCTCCCCATTCACTTGGTCGTGTTCTACTACCATTGAGATTACAGCATGTGAGCTTTATTGCGAAATCTTCTCATCGTGCAGAATTGCTGTCTCACGTCGTAGGCTGCGAGGCAGGTAACTAAGAGCCAAAAAGTGGTTGTCAGGGGAAAGTGAAAGACATATTTGCTCATCGATTGTAATTACCTAACGACACAAGGTATCCACCAAGCTAATTAAAGATGGTTTGGAAAAAGTTTACATTGTAAACGTTCTTTCGTGAACGTTTGCGCCCTCGTGAATTAACTTAAACACTGGGAGGAAGAAATGAGACAGCTTATGAGTTGTCAAAGCACACTTATGCGGCACAAAATAACAAAGTATCCTAAAATGACCAATAGGAACGCCTTATATTCCTTCTATTTACTGTGCCAATCTGCAGCTACATCGGGACTTTCAAAACAATGCTGTCAAAAAGATTTGATCTCTTAGAAGTTGTAACTGCCAAATCGGAATTCTGGTGGTTCAGCTCGTGATGGACCTGCATCACCGCAAACACTTTAAGGAACAATCCGATCACTGTTGTTCATAAGTCGTCCTGATCAAATCGCATTCTCATTATTTCCTCTCTCTAAAAAGCAGCAGTCGCTATTCTCGGAACTCGAAAGACACTCTGCCTTCTCAGCAGGCTGGTTGAATTGAGGGCAGCAGTACACTGCATTGGTATATTACTCAGGTGGCTGCATACCTACAGGGCGAAATCAACAAGCCTTTGTTCTTACAATCTCGTCTATCAGTCGTGAGGAAGTGAACATTACGGCGGCTCTCTGCTTTTATCGTTCCAGTCACTGGCACAGTTTTGCCTGGTTTCCTGAATTTCAACTGACAGCATAAAATTACGTTTTTGCAGTCTGAGAGGCTGGCAACTTAAATCACACGGTCAACTGCCCATCTTCTCATTTCACTTGACATTGACATCTGGTGATAATAATTGCAACATCCTACAAACAGCAAAGATCAGCATCTTGGTTTTACTCAAAAGCTTCCTTCGCCTAAAAGATGATAAAATCTTGCTCCTTAACCTTCGACGAATAATTGTGTGAGGGGTGATTGCCTCATAGTATACTTCTTTCTCAGTGTTCGTCCCCTGGTCCAAATCTTTGGTGCAAACTTGCTTCAGCATTCATATTTTCAGTCCAATAATTTTAGATCTAGTAAACACTGTACGCTTGCCGAACTGCCCACTTCTGCCATGGACCATTCCAACAACAGCAAATATTTTCGGTGAGAAGCACATTGCTTGCACTAACAAATTAAATCTTCCGGTTGATAGGGATGACTCTACCTCATTTGGCAGTTCGCCTACCGGGCCTCGCTAAATCGCATTGCGAATCTTACCTGCTCTCCTCTCCGATGCTTGCAGTTGTGGGAAGAATGCTTTAATAAGTCTAAAATTAGCCTGACACTTAACCTTTCCTAAAAACATCCCAAGCTTATTCATAATTTTGTGATAGATTCCAACATTTGCCGAATATAGTCTTTAGCCATGTTTGGATGAAAGCGGACTAGCGTTAACAGTTTGGAATCGCAGTTCAAGTAAAGTCACTACCGCTGCCCCCTTAAGTCAATTGAATTCTCCTGTTATGGAGACTAAATATGCAATTTGGTTCCCGAGCTCTTTTGGCACTTGCAATCACTTTCTGTATCTATGAATAGATCCCGATTCAAAATGCTTACAGCACATCCTGTAGTAACATTGCATGGAGCTTCTTGAAATGGAGGGAAAGAAAACAGGTTCGTCCGCATTACCAACTTTCTGAAGACAGCACGCCTTTCCCACATTTCTGATTAAACTGCGATTCACGCATTGCTAGGAAGAGTTTCAACATAAACGGGATGCCACCGTATTGTGCCTAGTTTTGCGACTTTAGGCAATTCATGCAATTGTAAAAATATGTTTTACATTTCACGAGATGTTGCTTTAAAATTGCTCTATTTAGCCCCTTTCTCTCCTTTTCTCTCACCTTCCTTTCCCTCCTAACTTAAGCGCATCGCCCATGATCGCCAGCAGCAATTAACTGCATTCATTCTACGTTGGACTGGACATCAAGCTTTGCAGCGAATACGGGTTACGTTATGTGGGAAACAAAAGTCATGGTTACGAAGCTATGCAGTGTAAGAACTACTTATCCCCTTAAATTTCCTCAAACACGTTGTGGACTGGCAAATGTACCTCTTTTATTCAATCACCTCTGTTGTCAAATGGATGCCTCCTCTCGCCTAATCCTGTCCTTCCACCTCTTCTCGTAGTGTTTGTTTGTCCAAAACTCCGCCCCAGCGAGTGTTGATCGCGCCATACAACCCCTACTGGGCAATAGTTTGATGGCTCTGATATTCTACCTCAAAATCCAGTCGCGCTAAGACGACGATGCTGACAAAAGGCCTAGATAACACTAAAGAATGAGTTGCAAGTCACTGGTTACACAACCCTATTTTGGTGACAGGCCAATGAAGCCTGTACGCTTTTAATTGCCACTGTTATGGCTGTGTTTGGAATGCATGTTGCTTGTTAATTTGACACTAAGCTTTTGCAGTGGTGTCGGTGGTTTTGGTTTTAGCAGACATCCATGTACTTTTGCCCCAATAATCAAGAAGTTGAATAAGTTCTACTAGGAGGCAGTCCATCTCTAACGAGCGTGTTCAAATAGTGGCAGAGTGTGAGGAAGGTGACACTAACCTTCAATTCAATAAGCTCCATGCGATGCCACTACAGGACATGCTGTACGTTCAAATAAGTTTCTTAAAGTAGGACTTATTCATAAATGCTTAGAACAAAAACAAGTGCTAAAGGAGATCGAGAATAAACTTGCATATTGACTGTGTATAAAGCCGTCAACGTGACATCAGTGACAATCCAAACTAGAATGGGCGTAAAGTCCAACGTCGATAACACCATCTTAAAGGACGACTTTCCTCCCTGGTCGATAACGAGTTGAGCCAGCATCTTACAGAACTGGTCACGATCGCAGTCAGGTGAGACTTCAGCATCAATCACTGCAGAGAAAAGCTCTTGCAAGAGAGCATGCGGGATCAGCAGAATCCTTTGCCGCTGAGGTCAAAAGTGGATGTTAAACCTCACGGTTTTATAACCGATCCTCGAAATTCATTTCTTTCTGGAAATGGGGAAGGCCAGCCAACGCTGCCACCAGTGTAGAGGGTTTCTCCTCGTCCTTCTGGTCGCCCTTGTTATTAGAAGTCGGAACAGGCCTCGACACATTTATTATGGAGGGAGATAGTATAGCGAGGCCTAGTACGACAGTTTAGGACGGGGATAAATCACGCTCCTGTGAGTCACCACACTGCTCCGCTACCAGGTTCAAGTTGTTTTCCCGCCTCTGGCCTGTAAAGCACACAAGTATTACAACTACTTCCACAACTCCATGCAGCATCATAATTCACGCATTTGTAGAAAACAGGCACCATAGGTCATCACAAAGAGCATTTACACGTGAAACAGATTGTAGTGCCAACACAAGTCCAGTCGACCACGAAAGTGTTGGCAACGAACGTAAGATTAGCTGCATATTGGTGTCAGGAGGTTGTACATTTTTGCGAACTTCCCGATGAGCCTCAAGAAGTTGTTCCTGTTCGAGTGGTGCGGGTGGCTCACACGCCACCATGGCGATGGCAGTGATGAGTCTAAAGACCACCTTCACAAAGGCACCCGACAACGCGAAACGTGTGCAAAGCAACGGTTGAGGATGATGATGGTGAACGGTTCAAAGTAAACAACAACTCACCATTCCATGCGCAATCATCGTAGCAAAGGGACTAGGAGAGCTAGATAATTCCGCCTATTTATACGTGAAATAAGGCATGGAGCGATATGGTTTGATGTGGTGCAATAAAAGAGACTATGGTGTTACATTGGTTGAGATAATGCCGTCACTCATGGTTCAGGTCAAGCCGACTTTGAATTGCAGATCTGCTGACCAGAATTACTCTCATTTGACATTTTGAATGCAACAGCAGACTTTGTGCCATCACAGTGCACAGAGTAGGCAGATTTGAAAGGACTCAGGTGTTCTGATCCTGACCATGTAATCCATGAACACTGCAGTCACTTTTGCGACTTTCTCGCAGTTCTTGTTCCAGCAGACCAAATCAGTGGCAAACGATCAGATTGCAGTGAAATTAAGGCTGTGCAAACATCACCACCTTCGGTAAAAGATGATGGCGTCATATGATACCCTACCTCACTCTTTCAAATTTTACGATTTTTCAAAGTCTCACCGTTCATGATCACTATTGAACTGTCTAATGCCACAAAATTTACAACAGTCTCTTCCACCCAGTCTTTTATATGCAACACTCTGACATTGGAGAGGAGAGATTGCAATTTGCTCACTGCGTTGGTGACAGTTAATGCCCTCAGTTGTTTTAATGCCATCGAATTTGACGACCTTTGCCTTTAGTCTTTCAGTCTCTTATTCAACACGCTTATTAGAGACTATTTGACAATATCATTTAAGCTGATGTGGTTGATGCCACTATGGGGAGCTATTTCTTTAGTTCCAACTGACAAATTAAGTGTCCTTATCTCTCTTAATCAGTCGACTTACAAGCAAGAAAACAATCTTTTATTTTTATATCTTTAGCAGAAGAAGGGTTCGGAGAGTAGTTGACTAAAACACACTGAACTGATTTAACTTCATATACGGTGACCAGTAGTGATAATCATAGAATGTAAGGTTTTGTCATCATTTGCCTAATATTTTTGGGCTTTTGATTGCTAAAATAAAAATATGACATGAATGTGTCCCTGTGATGTGAGGACCAGTTCTGTTAAGGAGATGAAGGCACATAGAATTTGAGACGTCATCGGCGTATGAATGTTGTACGCAAAACATCTTTTATTGTCTACTTAACCGTCTCTTTCCACTGCATAGATTTTGAGATCGCGCAACGAGAAGTGGATTTACGAGATGAGATTCTGCCTTTGTAGTATGAAGTAGAGTCGCTTGGTGATTAGTGATGCGGAACGGGTTTAGCACACCCATTACAAGTCTACGATAGCCTTTGTGAAATGTCGGCTTCAGCTTTGAGCTTATGACCGTAGCCGATGCGGGTAGAAAGGGCAGTTGAGTAGGAAACTTCAGTAAACAAAGTGAAGCTGTGCAATGCAATATGTGAAGCAGACATAAAATCATGCTACTCTATTGATCGCATGAAACCATTAATTCTGAGCTTTGTCTCTTTTAACAAATGATATCCATGAATCCACATTATTTAACATGAATTATTGAAAGAATAGCAGTCATGATTTTGTGACTTCTACAAATGTGTAAATTTTAATGCTGCATGAAATTGTGGAGGTATTGACAAGGCTCTCATGGAAAAGCACGTTGTTCGGTGGACGTCATCGTCTTAAAACAATAGCAATGACGTCAACAGCTAAAACTTAAAATAATATGGCTTTAGAACTTCGTAACTATTAATGTCTTGTTAATAGAAAAGTGTGAGGAGCATAGGGAATCCACAAGACCAACAGAGAGCAACGGGACCATGGTTTTGCGGTGATGACCTCAGCCTGACAAGGAGAATTGACCGCAATGGTTTTGCAGCAGCAGTCATGTGTCACGCAGCCCCTTAAGGTGTGCATCAAATCAGAGTGAGAACTTTGTTAATGATAGCCACGAAAATGGACTTTCCTACACTTGCATAATTAATTTAGCTTTCGAGGGTCAAATCTACCACCGTATATCTTCTAATAATCAACGACTCCTTCGCTTATTCATCGCTTTTTTCAAAGTGGAAAATAAGTTAATTAAACTAGAGGTAGTTACACCGTTTGTTCACCTACAACCGACGGAGGTGCTCAAAAGATTTCTCACCTCTCTAATTGGTGTTACTGAGGAGCCGGCTCTCAGTCACCCACGCTTGCTATCACATGGTGCGCGTGGAACGCACCATTCGTTTGCAGGTCAAATCAAGTGCTCACCAGACGCCTCATAGCACCTAAGCGAAACTTCTTTTCCCATAACTATCAAGACAGATAATGTCTAAACGTTTGTAATCACCTGATTAAGTAATAGTACAAAAGAATTTCTTACCAGCACACGCTACATTAACATTAAAATTTTTGTCTAAGAACAAGCAAATGCACTACACATTATTGTTTGTACTTTGCCTACGGTGCATTTTCGATGAAAAGGTTAACTAAGAAAGTAAGACACAAAAAGGCGTTTAAGTAACTGCTTGTGACATCGGCGAATAAGTGAACTCGTTGGAGGTCTACGTGTTGTTAAAAATTGTGCATCTACTTATAGCTCATAGGCCGTGATGTGTCAGGGCTATATTTTGGTGCTCTGCTAACATCAGCGAGAATTCAAATGTTGACAAGCTTTAAACAAATAACCGCAGCTCACAAGCGCAGAGTACGAAATTGCGCCAAGACTTCTGATCTTACTGCAAAAAACAGAAAGTTTATCAGACATTTTCGGGTTTGTATAAGAGGTGCATTTCAACATGTTTTCAAACAATTGGTAGCGTACAAAAGCCGATGCTAGCGGCGGCAGCAGCAGAGAAAATTGAAGTGCGTGAGACTTGACGTGCTAATTCTACCCTACTCAGCATTAGAGACCGTGAGATAAAATGCAGCCAACATTTGAACACAGGTTTAACTGGACGTAAGAGCCAAGCAACCGTGGTACCGCCTGACATGAGTTTTAACGTTATTTAACGCTTAGAGGGAACCAATAATTTTGAGGCATTATAACCGCCTATAATTTCAGCATAAGTAATGGCCACTGCATAATTTACCACTAAACTGCATAGTTGTATTTGCTTATTTATCTGTGGAATAGTATCTAATATCAACGACATTTTAGAAGCTCATGAAGCTAGTGGTTACTAAAACTGAATATTCAGCCGCACAGTGCACATGTACGACTACCGTTATTAATTTTGTTTATTCGTGTGAGCATAATGTTTGAGTTGGTCACACTTTGCCTGCACAAAATGATTAGTCACATTTGTCAGGCTTGAAAGCTTCCTGTTTTCGTGGCACCCCACTGCCAAAACGGAAATTTAGTTTCCATACCGTGTTGACAATTTCGTTACACCATCGACACTCATACGCCTGCACGAAGGATGATTTACGCTTGCTGGAATCCTGCTCAATGAGCACACCTACAAATGGAAGCCTGCCTAAGGCCTCAGCGCGGTGCTTAAATGTATAAACCGCATACGTCTACCTTCCTTCTTTCTTGTGTAATTTAACGTTTTGTTAAACAATAGGCTTACTTATTGTACAAGTGAATGCTTCCTTCGCGAACCACCTATAACTTTATAAGAAGCATTCAATTGTGCTGAATAACAAACGTGTTATTCCGATCCTGCTATTGCCCTCAATCGCTGACAGTGTAAAGAGGACATGAACTTTTCCAAAAATGGCGCCGACCTCACCATCGATGGGGAAGACAGCGTAGGCTCAACCAGGTGCCTTGCAGTGAGCCTAATGTATTCCTGTGTATCATGGCAGCACGAAGCATGAAATATTTATTGTAGTCACAAATTATCAGTGACTTGTAAGTAGAAGTGAGTGTTAAGTGATAATAACACCAAGAGTTTACTGCCATTGAATGTCCAATGTCTATGCGCACATTTCTTGTAGCACATGTGGATTCTCTCAGGACTAAAAGATAGAACAAATTTACATGCATTGAGACATTATTTAGTCGAGTATGTGAGTTGAAGCATTGAGTTGTCATCTTGGAAGCCGTTAATTTTGTGTTAAGTAAATTTACTTGACGAGAATCCACTATCGTAATAAATGCACCCGCAAGCAACGCTGCAAACCTTTGCTAAATGCGTTCTGAATAGCAAAAGTATCAGCGCGCATTAATAATTTACATAAAAGTGCACTGGAGTGTATGATGCTGCTCCAAATGTGCCAGCTACACTCAAACAATCAGCAGCGTTTACTAGTCAACACATTCAGTTGCAGCAAAGGAGCCAGAGTTCTTCAGTCCTGCCTACTTTATGCTACAGCACCGTAAAAAATACTCTACATATTTAATTAGAGATGAAACCCATGCAGTTCTTCCTGAGTTACTTCGCGGAGCCTGCTATATCGAACACCGAGTTACTGACGAGCCATTTGATTTTTGTCCCAGCACCGACAGATAGGCTCAAAGCAAGTCAATCGCTTATAGTTATGGCTGCAAGCTGTAGATCCGCAAATTCAGCTTGCCTTATGATTGCTAGCACAACTTCCGACTATAATTTTTTTCTCGCCTACGTGCGCATGTGATTAGCATCACACATCGTATACACTTTTATGAGAAAAGCAAACTCCGAATATAGTCATTTATTAGAGCAAGAGAGAAGTTGTGCTCAAATGTAAATGCTGTAAGTTGTTGTGGGCGAATGAGCTAATATTGGATGTGTCTCTAGTCTAAAAGCAGAGCGCTTTTGATTATCTCAAGAGCAGAATTCAAAGTCATCTTTGCATCTTCAGCTGAGCCAAGCGACGTGCTGACCTCTGTCACCACCATCGATTTCAGCAAACCTAGGCAGCAAAGTAACGTGGTTTCAGCCTCACTTTGATGTAAAGAAAATGCATAAAGACCCGATGAGGATCTTTGCAGCCCCATTCTTTACGTGTGCTGCAGTGAATGTGTCACAAAGCACTCCGGTGGCGCTACAGGTTTAGCACATCGCTGCGCTGTCTCCAGTTACTTATGTCACTAGATGAAATCCGCAGTCTAATGCAACATTCAGAATAATAAACTAATAATGTTGATCTGTTGTTCCTTAGGAAAAATAACCAACAGGATTCTTCAAATATGCGCATTCGTTCCAGCAAGCGAGTGTTTCTCTTGCAGTAGTATCATAAGCAGCTGCTCTGATATCTTTGTTTGTAGTCAAGGAAAAGTCGCTGCTGCCAATGCAGCTAAGGCATAACCATAAAAGTCAAAACTGCTAGTCCACCTGTCTGACCAAGAGTCTTGCAAATGTACTTGCCCTCGTCCAACGAGAGACCACCTGCAACGGGGGTTCCTGTGCTGGGAGCGTACTTCGGATCCAACCCGTCAATGTCGAAGCTCAGGTGGATTTGACAATTAGGACTGCCAAACAAACATGTTTCCCAATTTACCGTTTTAGTTACTCGTCATCCTCAAAGTGCATGTCTTTCAGCAGTCACTCACCGAGACCGCATTATGGTCGTGAGAGTTACCTCCATGACACTCTCAATGCCAATCATTCGCACATCACCCATGTTAAAATACGGAATATTGAGGTCCTTTATGAACCTTCTAAAGCAAGAAGTAAATTGTGAGCTTGCCCTTCCTCCATTCGATTGGCTCAAAGGTCATAATTACAGCTCTGGTGTATCGACATCCCGAAGTCCGATGTAGAGTAGTTGATTGGCTTCAAGACTGCAACATGCATAGGGTGAGTGAGCGTCAGTCAGGTAAGTAATTGTAAGTAATGCAAGGAAGTCAGACCTACACTGGTTTGATGGTTTTAAAGCCTTGAGTTTGCGGAATGAGTTTGATGGTTTCGTTGAGAAGGAAGGAGATGGGCATGCCGTGAGTGTGGCGAGAAGTAGAGCTCCTGGGAGTATTGATGTCAGCATGTGCGTCAACCCAGACAACAAAAGAGTTGGGGAGGATCTTCAAGTGACCCGCAATTGACCCGATCTTGATGCTGTGGTCGCCACCCAGCATGAGTGTTATGTCGTTCTCCTCCACACTTTTTGCGACGAACTCTGTCAGCTCTAAAGTGGCTTTCACCAGTGCTCGCTGGTTCTCGCAATTCAAAATAACATCTACTTCACAGTTCTTTGGCTGCGTGACTTCTCCACAGTCATTTACTTTGGCATCTAGCATTTGGCACCAAAATAGTAGAAACACATAAGCAACGAGAATTTAGACGAATCATATTAATGAGGTAGAGCGTAGGTGGCTCTGCAAGGGTGAGCTAGAAAATGGGGGGAGATGTAAAGTCAAGCCAACAGATAATTTATCTAATTTCCTCAAAAGCCCATTGAGACCACAGTTCAGGATGTCCCTAGGTCCATTTCGAACTCCATCCTTTGGTTGACCCTTGTCGATAGCTGCTGCCACAATATCCAGAGAGAAGACGTGATTTCCAGAACCCTTATCCATGACGCGAAAGCGCAAATTGGCTCAGCTTGGGTTGTAAGCACCTTTTATACTCCATGTGCTACAGCTTTGTGCGGCTGGAAAGATGTGTCTGTGCAGCTGTCAGGGTACTATTTTTGTGTGTTTGCGATAACAATTGAGTTGGATGCTTATGTGGTCTCTAGCGCAAGGGCGTCGAAGGGGATCGTATGACGATAGTGGCTTAAGTCACAAAACGTGGATCTAGCATTTGCTTATGTCTCATGGAATCTGTTTATAACGTTAAGATCTACCGCCCAAATGGAGGTGTAGTTGCCATTGGCAAATTGTTTTTCAATATTGTATGTTCAGGTGCCTAAGTGTGCTAGTGAACACACTCCTCCTCGTGCGAAACATGTTTGCCCATAATTTATTGCTGAAACGCGACGAGGCGATTGGCATTGGGCAAATTTATACAGCTCTAGAGGCATTTGTTGCAGATGTTGGACGAGATTTCCGTTTCACTACATCAAGTGCATAAAACATCCAGCAGGTGACACAAAATTCCCTTATGCCAAATGACACAATGTTTTCGCAATCCCTCCATTTGTTTGGTGATGGCAATGGTATCACCATCAATAAACCACATCATTTGCAGCGACTTTTGATTTGCATCGTGTAACTTGGACACTGTAATCAATCACTACCACAAGAGCAATATCAGTATGCTTAGTGCCTACCAAGATTGTAAAGCTTGCGCAAAATTAAAATCAAGATTTCTAATAAAAATAGAGATGTGGTGTTGTATTTGGTGTGTAAAAGCCCCATGTGCTGCAGAAATTGGGATCAAGAACCTGGATTATGGTCATTCTTGAGTATTTTGATTGACGTGAACTTAGGCTTGTTCAGCGGGTCAATCGTGCTGACTCGCTGATGACGACCGCATGACGAAAATGTGGCTTGAATACAAAATGTCAAACAAACGCGTAACTCGGCTGCATTCAGGGCCCCTCTTTGGTTCTAGCATATATAATGAACAAAAAGGATGACAATCGTCTTGGGCGAAATTGCATTGGAATCGTCTATGCTTCCATCCATCTGCACGATTAAATCGACACCGATCCATGCAGAGTAATTATGTCAGTCAAATAATGCTGCGGTCAGCGTTATTTTAAAAGCCTACCAGCCTAGTGAAAGCGTTAATGACGTTTCCGTTGCATGGTTCGTGCATAGAGGTACAGGTATTATTTCGTTTGCTTTCCCAGCTCGATGATTAGAGAAAAATTAGACACTTAGCTTATAAACTCAAAGCGAAACGTGTCGAATGTGGGGACTTCCTGCCTTTGGTAGCGCCATATTACATAAGCAAGGTTTTTGCTTTTATTTCGTAATCTAAGCGCACTTACGCCCCAAGATTATCTGTAGCGCACCTGTACGAGGATCGCTTACGCAAACCAAGGCTTCCGTTATCGCACACTCTCCCAAACAGTAGTAGTCTGTTAAGTGCATACAAGTATCCTTACAGCCACAAGGGCTTGAATGCGTGAATTGTCGAAGCTATTAACAAATGCCATTGCACTTCATCTTTCTACTTTCGCGAACAATCTATTGCCTTGTCAATCAGTAAGCAACTTGCTGCAACTTGTTGGTTTGTCGAAGTGGGGCGCAGGCTTTGTTACTGCTCTTGGTGCAAGTAGAAGAATACTGTAACTGAAATTTGATCATAGGCAGCCATCTTGAGAAACGTGGGACTTGATATGGTAGACTACGGCCAGCAACTTTGCTACAGGAGCTTGGCTTTTATGTCCAATTAAACCTGTATTCAAATGTTAGCTGCGTTCTAGCTCACAGTCTCTAATGCTGAGTAGGATAAAAATATCACATCAAATCTCGCACATTTGGATCGCTCTGCTGCTGCTGCCGCCGCTGGCATCGGCTTTTGTACGCTGCCAACCGTAAGAAACATATTAAGATGCACCTCTTATGCAAACCAGTAAATAGCTGGTAAAATTTCTGTTATTTGCGGTAGGACTAAGAGTCTTAGCGCGATTTCCTACCCTGCGCTAGTGAGCTCCGATTATTTGATGATGTGTTATTTCGCAACACAATATCATCACTGAGCATCGAAACACTCGCAGCACAGCACCCAGCGTTTGACGCATAGCTCATCGCTGGGCATGGAAAGCTTACCATGTGGAAGGACAAAACATTGCAGACCCTAATGATACAAGCACAAAAGCCTCGGTGCATTGTTTTGAAGCACTGAAAACACAAAGATTTAACAAGTTTTCTGTGCCGATACGAAAGTGGAACCAGCAATTCTATGATAAATGGACCACAGCAAAGTTGTTTTCCACGAACCCACTTCCCAGGGGTGTCAGCTTCACGCTGAAACGAGTCCACAATTGGTCCAGACGATTATACCGAAATGTGGATTTGCGATTCTTGCAAGTCAACCCATTTCGTCGATAGCCACGTAAGTTAAATTTTCACTTAAAAATTAATTAATTCACAGCAGGCAAATAAATATTCAACGCTAATCTTGAGGGTGTGTTCGCCGAATATGCCGCTTTGAAAAAAGCGCGAAAGTTCGGATTCGGACTAACAGCTTCCTTTTTTAAATCTCAAATGCTATGTCACTTGGTTGCATGCATATTGAGGTATCAGCCTGCTGGACCACCGAAAACTCTGGCCTATTTTGATGTGTTTCACTCGACTTTCATTCAAGCCTTAATTCTCACACCTAGGACCATGTTTGGTAGACAATTGCAGGTTGGTTTGACAGACAGCACTTTACCTAAGCTCCAACAACTATTTAACACAATGAAAAAGTGCATAATCGCATAACAGAATTTATCACGATTTTTGTCTAGTCTAAATTACTACCTTCAACTGAATGCAGCAGTAGTATGGGACACATAAGTTTCGGCTGTTGCAAAGAAAATTTCGTGCGCTTAAATCCTTTGCACCACATTTTGGATTTGGTATGCGAAACTGCGCTATTTATAGATCTTGAGCGGATAATATTAGCTTAGGTCCGTTCGATGTGTCAGACCTTATAAAGGACTGAACAGCTTTTGGATACCCACCCTGCCGCCATGACACATTTTGTTCCAAAACAACATCACATGCTACAAAATAAAGGGAATCAGATCAACTGCCACTTAGCTGGATGAATTAAAAGCACCATCGTACGCACGTTCACATCTTTAAAACAATCTGCGTCCTTCAACTTTACTGTGTTTTTATTTATTTACTCGCGTTTTATCCGTTCTTCCATAAACCGTCTCACCTCCTCAGAGTTTGTTTTTCTTGCACTCATTAGTGTGTGCTGTTTGCGTTTTATTTATTCATGCAGTCTTCTATTCTTCTGCTTTTATGCACAGCTTTGACAAAATGAAATTTGAAATTCAACCCACAACAGAGAACCAAATGTCAGTGAGGTTGGGCCAAGAGTCGCCTGACCAACCCGATTTTCAATCGCTAAGGTGCTTGCCCGAGTGAGCGGAGCATTCCTCAATCACTAGCAGAAAGCGGGCGCTCACCAGACTTATCTCTACGCATAGTAATCGACCCGCCATCACCTATGCCTCATCTCTCCATCTCCTTTGTATTTAGTACACCTTTCTGCTAAAAGACAATTTTGAGTTGGCGATGTCCAGCCAGCATGCCACCACAGGTGGTGTGATGATGTAGGACGTTGATGGTAATATGATACACGTACAGCAAATATTGTTACCATTTTATCGTTAGAATTTATCAGTCTTTTTAAAACGCTGCTGTAGAAATATCTTCTGTAAATTTGGCTTAGGTAAGTGTCATTCATAACAAAGGGAATGATGCGTTTGATTCTGCTGCATTATATCCTACACCCATTGTGGGGACTTTTACAGATACCTAAAACTAAGCAGTCAACTTTAATTCGCGTCAACAAATGATGTCAAAGTTCACAAAGCTCTGCGCATTTTTTTGGGCTGTCAGTGTTATCGAGTCAGCATGCCACCACAGGTAGTGAGGTGATGGAGGGTGTGTCAGATAATAAAGTACAGGGACAGTTGTGGGGAGGATAATGTTAAATGTTGCCTTTATCTTGCCTGATATGGTCGTGAGGAATTGTGTTTGCTAGAGCAATGATTTCTATGAAGGGAAGGTAAGGAATAAAGTCAATGTTTGAGGATTGAGATGCCCTTATCGAGGAGAAAGGGTCCAATTTAATGCATTGATTGTGACTTAAAATTGCCTGCATTAGTTAATGGCTGTAATAAGCCTGATGGAGGTAGAGTCGACTTTTGTGCCTTTCAGAGATACTGTTGTGAAAGCTCAAGAATTTTATTAGTTCCACGGATCGACTGTCTAGATCCCATCGCCACTTGCCTCAGATTTATTGTCAATGAAGTCGTTGTACACCACATACCTCCATCTCTGAATAAACCATCAAATAGATGCACATTTCGTAAGTTTTATTACTCTTTTATCATTAAAGCCCACCAGCATCTTCGAAATGCTGCCAAAAATATGTTATAATTCAAGGTTTGATAAATGTCAGCCACAAAACAGAAAGTTATGTAGTAAATTCCGCGACATCACTTTCTACAATAAATGTAAAATCGTCTAATTTTGTCCAATTGTCTAATTTTAGCAGCCGGCATTGTCTTATCGACATATGAAATTAAAAATTACAAAACTGCGCTCCTAAAGTATCAAGAAGTTCAAAGCATAAGAAAGAGGATTTTGCTGGGAAATACATTGCAAAACCTGCATCCAAGCTAAATGAATTGGTAGACATTCCTTGGCTGCAGATTTAATCGCTGTTTACTCGCTTTTATTGTTGCTGCATGATGCATTACTGTTGGTGCCGCAGAGAACTCAAGGACATAAACTGCTACTGACATTCAAAGGGTACCGTCATTGTTTTGAACAAAAGCACCCATGTTTTTGCATCTACACCTATATTAGAGCGAGCTTGGGTATTTCACACACGAAGGATGTGACGTAAGCGAAAGTGAGGTTGTTTTGTAAAATAGCAGGGCAAGAAAAAAAGAACAGAAAAGGCGGTCTTGAAACAGTCGACAACAGCAGTAACCTTGAAATAGTTTTCAGTGACGTCGCTCTGTTTAAAGCCAATGTGTCCCTCTCTAATTCCTCTCATCATATTTTACTTTGGTAGGAACCACTGAGTTATAGTCTACGGCAGAATAAAATCGCAAATAACGGCCTAGGGAAGAAGCACTTTTGAATCAGGAATAATTCATCAGCCTCCGCTCCATCAGGTCTAAAAGCAAGCTAATGACGGAGCCGCAGTTTTAAAAGGCATTTTGCAACTGATAACTGTGCAAAATCAAAAGCCGAAGTAAAGCAGCAGCACTGTTGGATGCATAAAAGGTTTAAAAAGGTGTAATATCCTACAGGCTACACTTCAAATTAGCCGTCACGAAGGCTCTTGCTTGCTCTTGGAGATCGCATCGTAACAACCTCATTCCCATAGATCAAACTAATTGATGAAATCCTTATCCTCACGCCTGATGCACCGCAGTCTCTAATTCGTTGGTACAGCAGACAGCAGATAATTGTAGAATTTACCAATTTCGTGTTTGAATTTTCCGGAATATTCCATCTCGCCTGATTTAGCCCTCCTCACATTTACGATGAGTGCAACGATTAAGGTTTGATGAGGAGCAAGGCCTTCCATGACAGCTCTTAGTTCATCCTTAAGAAATCGTTAAGGGCACACAAGGTGCACACAGGGTAGACAATGCAATCGCAGTTGTCAGACTCATTGTCATTGCCTGTATTCGTTTTCTTTTGGGTAACATAATGTCTACCACTTCCATGGTGATCCCCAATAATGATAAGATTACTTATTCTTGCAAAACGTATGTTCACTAGATACCCGATTAGAAGAATTTCCTTGCCAGCTTCTACACGTGGTGCTTCCAACAGCAGTATGCACTTGCAATAAGCCATCTTATCGATGTTAAGGAAAGACGACAGACAAAAGTGGATAGTTCTGTGGTCTTGGTCATGAGGCAACGTGGATACGAGAGCTTGACAGGAGCCAGTTTGCTGTGTATGGTATTGAATAGCCTCAAAAGCTTTTGGGAAGGAGATTCGTGAAGACTGTGGAAATAATAACTGACACAGATGCTTGTCTAGCCACGTCCACTGCTTGATGTGCTGACTCATGACAGTGCAGAATCATCGTGTGGAAAGCATCCAAGTCTGGAGCATCAAGGGATTCGCATTATCGTAATAGTAATTCCGATGGGAGATCTGTGATCTTCTGATATTTGTTGTTTTGTGCCCAAATGCGTAAAAATGCACGCGATATAAGGTGATGTAGGAATTGGATGCACAAGAGCAGGTTAAAAAAGCTAGTAAGTAGAGAGATATAAGCATAAGCAAGCAAGGAGAAATAGATGTAGTCTACTGAGGTCTACCATTGTTAGGAGATTTTGCAGAGATTAACGGTATGGCAGCCTACAAATCAAGTTAGAGATCGGCATGACCTCGCCTTGGTGCCAGCACATTGGTCTTTTCGTGTCGTCCGGAGCGAAATGTGCCAAAATCAAAGTGCTGAACAGCAAAAATGAAATCAATGAAACAAAGAACTCATATTCCTTGATAGCGATTACAACCTTCTGTAACAATGGCGTCGATGCGGCGCCTTCCTTACTGACCACAGCTACTTGTACCATCTGACACGCAACCATTACCTGGGTTGTTGTTGCACGATCAAAATGCTATTTTCGTCAAAAATCATGGCTTATGTGTACATCATCCAAGCAGATCTCTGGTAGTTATCATGCAATTATTTTTGCTTTCAGGTGTTAATCCGAGAGAGTCTTCCATCAAACTTGATTATTGAGATTCTTTTTTATGATTCCGTCAACGAAGCTGAAATTTGTCCGAATGAGAGAAGCGATAGCACCTGCACAAGCTGTCTTTGGTAGTGTCATGCAGATTGCAAGTGACATTGCCCCTCTGTACATTTGATAGGTCTTTTAAAAGACAGATGACGGGAAATCATGCCATTTCATTTCTCGAAATTATTACCACAAATTGCGTTTACTCGAAAATAATTTACTTTAAAACTACGTTTATTCAAGCATCACATGCATCTTATCGAGCATATTGCGCTTTAATCGCACGAAGGTAGCTGCTAACGTAGACGCAGTCATTAGACGTGGTGTAAGGTGAGTCAGTGACTCCGACGAAAGTCAAGAGCTCAGAAGTGTTAGCAGAAGCCTTCTAACTAACAAAACGCTTGCTTAGTCAAATAATGCGTGGGTTGGAGAGACTAAGACATGCATCAAAGACCTGTCTTAAGTAGACCGCAACACGGCCACTTGAGACCAGTCTTTCCTACCTCAGAAAATGCATAACAATTGTGCTCTGTTTCGCCATCTACCCATCTAAGTTCGACTCTGAATTGATTGCGATCCAAATTATTAAATTTCCATTTGAATGCATTTGCGAAAGGCTTTATCACCACTGGTGTCAAAGAAGTTCACAAAATTGTTCCTAACGAGAGGGACCATTGCTCTATTTGCTGTTGCGTATACGCAGCAAAAGTATTGTCTGCTGTTTGAGTTAGTGATATCCAAACTAACTCATGTCAAGTGCGCGTCCTATTAGAGTCTTGAGACGCCTTCCAGTCTACTTAACGTGAGTTGTGCACTGCCTCGTACGTGTGTTATTGAAATTTGTTTTTGACTTAGAGGATCTTAAAAAATAAACCTCTCCCAGTTGAAACACTAAATAGGTAATTTGGAGGGTAAGTTGAAATCTACACACAGTACGAAGTGGTGTGCTGGGCGATAAATGTCAGCTTCCTTGCCTATGGTCAAGGAAGTTGATTAACCTCCTCAATCACTGCGTCATGGAATGAGAATCTCCCTTCAGTTGAATCAGTGGAAGGTAATTAAATAAGCGAGAGAACAGGTGCATCCGTCAGCCGAGAATTGACCTAAGGTGTCATATTTGCAAAGATCAGGGGTTGATGCATTGTGTTGACCGCTGGCCCTATTGCTCGTCTATTAGCCCGAGTCATGGGATTTGCCAGTCGTTGGGTCAGTCAGTCATGCTCAACTTGCAAGCACATAGTGCGCAACATGTTGACGCTCTTTGTGGATTAATATTCATTATCCATTAAAAATAAAAAGATGCCAAGGAGTTGTGAAAATGGAGATCACTGTACCAATGGAGTAATTCACATCGGCGATTCACTTTTACTCCATCCACACCCACAAATAAAGAACGAACAGCAGTGATTGCTAAAAAATGGAAGTCAGGTGTATTCCTTTTCGCACAACTTCTATGCACGCAAAAAGGAGTTCAACAGAGACATCACTTCCTATTCGCACGTTTGCGCTTGCAATGCGCTCGCATTAGTACTAGCCCTTGCAGTAAGATAGAATCAGGTGTGTAACAGAGATACAAGTGCAACTACTGCCATCACTCCAATCGCTCCTCATCCTCCGTCTCATTTAACGGCAAACACCAGTCCGAAAAATGAGCACTTTTATCATTGGAAGTAGAGCTGCCAGAACTCGCGTTGATGATGAGCACAACGAACCCAGTCGCTTTTGTTCTGTTGCTCAAATGGAACCCACAGCAATGGAACTCCGCAAGAATGTCTAAATACCACGTAATCCTTCATCACAATGCCAGAGCAGGGGTCAGTACTAGACTTTCATCTATTTCTACCTCCTCGTCCATTACCTAGTTATTACTATGAGACATATGCCAGTGTCAAAGTGAGAGGAGGACAGGTGGTGCACCACTTAGAATTCTTGCTTCACTCTTAACAACTCCGACCTTAACAATGTAGACGCGGACCAATTCGGTACTTATCAAACCAAAATTGCCATTTTAAATTAGTTTAGAAGACCGCGCACACAAAAACGGTGAATTAATAGCTGTCTGTCTGTCTGTAATATTGCACCGTGGTAGCACGTACTCTCCCCAATAAAAAACTTTCATGTACCAATTGTAGGGGCAATGCGGAACTAAAAATCAAGGCATTCCTCATTAACCCCACTCTTATATGTTTGAATCTGTCCTATAGAATATAAGGAAGGACGTGAATCACTCAACCTTCCTGTTCAGTCCTGTAACTACTCTAACCGCATCGTGTCACTTTTCTCTGTCCACTTCTTTCTCAAAGCAGTTAATGACATTTACAAACTTGCACATTGCTATCACTCGCTAGCAAGTGAAAGACAAAGCACGCTACAAATAGAAGCAACCAACGCATACATGTACCTTCCTCTAGATGCTGGTTGGCAGCTGAAGTAATACGCTTGTGCTTGTGAGGAACTATGAGTGTTTAGAAGGCTTCTTGCGAGTGGAGTTATGAAAATTCGCATGGTTGCTTGGAATGAGAAGCAAGAGACTGGTTGCGCGACGAATGAATTGGGAGATCAATTTATGGAACAGTTGACGGTTGAACAATTGAATTCCAGTGCGCTCTGCTTGGTAGTTTCATTAGCTGGGTCATGATTATATTAGACTGATGATTACACTGCATTACTCGCGTTGATTTCAGAACGTAGCTGTTTGTGTGATAGTGATTGACTGCTGCAAATGGGGTCGATCGAGTTGTTGAGGTCATGCAAGGAGGAAGATAAGTGATTCATATTGTTAGTGTTTGCCCTTCCCACCCATGTGATGTTTACCAATTCGACAAAGACAACGCCATTGGTAGGCTTGCCACCCTAATGAGGAGGGAGCTACCCCGTGGGTGATCCCGAGTAGCTTCAATAATGTGTAGAGAACGGGTTCCATAGGCTAAAATATGATGTACGAAAACCCTCTAACCTAGGTCTTCTTATCTACTGTGGTTTTGACGGCGTTTTTCCCTCGAACGCCATTTTTCCTCCCACGGTAGTGAGTTGCTAGACCGTTGAACAACTTAGATATGGGGTAAAGGTAGAGCAAAGCTCTGGTGTCTACCATTAACCGAGGCACCTCGGAGTGAAGGGGGAGGTTGTGCGGATGTACTTTAACTTGTGCGAATGTGCCGACGTGACAAATTGGGACGAAGTCATTGACAGCTACAAGAGACTAGACAACTGCACTGGAGTCGACTGGGTTAGTGATGCTTACGCATATCTAGAACAAATCAAGCCCTTCCAACCTCAATTACATTAACAACTCCACACTTCAACCACGTGTCTCAGCGATGGAGACGCTGTGCACATTACCGGGAAGGTAAATCTTAAGGCAATCTAAAAACACGTAAATAATTTAAGAGTGAGGTCAGAAAGCTCAATAAATGTGCCGAATAATTCATTCAGAAAAAACCGATGCGATCTTGAGCAGGTAAAACCAAATTGTTGAGCTGAGCACAAAAAGTAAGAAGTGAACGAGGTAAATAAAACAATGAAGGACAACTGATGGATAGCTATGTGAACACAGGATGCAAATTGATATGAAAGGGCTGAGTACTTTGCATCATAAATGGGCGAATGGGGAAGCGATAAAAGCTTACAAAAGTAGGGAATATAGAGTGATAATCATTGCTAGGAACTCAGCCACCCTCGCCTCCAGCCAGCCTCACTTCCTATGCCACCGGGGCAGCCCCAATGGAGGCTTCCAGCACCTCTGACACCTAACCCTACGTAGTCTGCAGTGCTACATTCGACGACAAAGCCAGTTCGCTACGCACCACAAACTCTACCACCACTGCTGCTTTGTCACCCTCCAGCGATGCATCTGTGTCTGCACCCCGCCTTGATGCTATGATGTAGCTGACACCTGCTTCAATAGTACACATTATAAGCCCGGTCTTCCCTAATCTTCCCACAATCTGGTGTATGTGCCTTCTCGTGGGCAGGCATTGCAGTAGTGAAGAATGGTCTCAAATCGCCTTCTAGGTGTAGCACTTCCCTTCCGCCGATTGACTGATCTTACACTTATTAAGAAGTTTCTCTCAAACAGCTTCAGTTGTATCGAAATCCCATCAAGTAGGCAGATCAAGGGCACCACAACATTTAATCTTTTTAAGCAAACGATTCGTTGTCAGAAACTGTGTCTGCATTCTACCATAAATTGGAACAAAGCATGGTCTTTATGGCATAGAATGATGCGCACTCCAAACCCGTCGGAGGATCATTTGGGAGAAAATAATAATGCAATTTATGGCCGCCCAGCAATTCTTCGTCATAAGCTTTTCTCTCACTCAGTTCCTCGGCCAGCAAACCACCCTACATGGACGTAAAAGAGAAACAGAAGCAACAAATACATAGCCTGTGGATCGTACCCTTTTGGTGTGTAAATGGCGGTCGTGTGCTCAGCATCCACCACGACATCCTCACTAGCTCATCCATGTCATCCTGCCGTTCTTTGGGAGTACTCCCACATTCTTATAGCAGTAAATATTAGCTCTCCTATCGAGCAAAACAGTAGCTGCTATGCGAAATTTGTAATTTGTAATTTAATTTGAATTCGCATTATTCAAAGATCTGGATGCAAACATTAAAGTTTGGGCAGCAGTTATACAGATCGTGGCACTGCACCCGATCCGAACTGCGCATTATTCATGTCTTCACTAAAAGTTTAACTCAGAGAAGTTTAATTCAAAGCATGTTAGTAACAAAAGAGTGAAGACTGCCACATAAGCAATTTTGATGGCCTCGGACTCCAGGCATTGTTCACGTCAATGGTTGAATGCCACTCCCGCTACTCTCCTTTCTACTATCAAGCAAAATCGCTCCTTACGAAATCATGTTTCAGTTCATTGAGTCGTGCTGCTTCATAAAGGTGGTCTTGTGAGTGTGAATTATCGTCTGCTCGAATGATTCAGCAATGCGGTCACCTAAATCACATAGATTGGAAGAGGAAGGAGTGCATCAATTCTACAACTAAAGCTATTTGACAAGTACTGGAAGGGAAGACTTCATTTTCATAAGGTGGAAAGCAGGGAAAATAAAATAGATGATTAGCTAGAGATTTCTTAAGTCGCTAATGAAATGCGGCACGCGTAACCGCCAAGGGCATTAAACGTCCTCTTTCCACCTCCCTCATGTCATGGAGGCAAAAGGAATAGCTTATCGTATCCTATCTCAGTATCAACACATGCCACAACCCGAACCACGTAAACGACATCTACCCCAACCATCACTAGTCCTTCTAACATCGTAACGCCTACGCCTTTAATGCATTCGCTCAATATTTTATCATCTCGTGCTGCAGTTTAGAGTCACGCGAGGCTTAAATTATCTTCACGTTGGTAAGGCAGTACAAAATCATGCTTTTCCTCTGATGAAACTAAGGATGGAAATGCCGTATGTGCTGCAACCCTTTCGCCGCACTTTTTACGATTCTCATTAAAAACATCTCATTCCCATATTCCGCGCACTGGTTAGTACAGGGCCAAATCAAGCAAACTTCACTTTAGCTACCTAGACCCAACTATCACTTTGTTGCTTCAATTCTTATGTTTGTTGCCTTGGCAATGAAAGCTTCGTTGCAAGCATACTTGCGTATAATTCCATGCACTACTGCAAATAACACTTTCGGTTCAGGTATTTACTTTGCTCGGCTCAATGCGACAAACGTTAAAATGCGTTCAAATGTTAAAAACTAACGCGATTTCTTTGCGGGGAGACAACACCTTGAATGAATGAGATAAGGAAATGATATTTAGCGGTTCCATGTAGTAACCCACCTGTCAAAAAATAACCTCAAAATGTTGTATCAAAGAATTTTTATGAGATAGAAGAGCAACCACCCCGATCAACAGCCCAAATAAACTGGAGGAGACAGGTATAAACAGAACTGCCTTCATCACCTCTCTGGCTATATGCAGATGCGTCCGTACAAAGCCACATCTGCTATTGGCAACGAAGACGGCCTTGGGCTTAAACGAAAGAAGGAGGACTGCTGCTTAAGACAACACCAGAAACGGTACGCGAGAAGTTAAAAGACCACTTGATGACTGTTTTTGGATGTGAGATGCGTTCGGTGAACACGAATCCCGTGATGGGTCGTCAGAACCGTAAGAGGCGAAGAGTGTTCCAGGCACGTATAACTTCAGCTCCTGTTTTCCGCCCCAAGTTCTGCCAATGTAGGTGCCCCTTCGCAGTCAGTCTGCTCGTCTAGAGCGTTTGAGGGCCAAGAAAAAAGTAAATACATAGAGCTCTTAGTATGATTTTTAAAAACTCATTTGCGATACCAAAGCGGAATAATTTAACTACCACAAATAATGAAGGCGTTAAGTACGCGCTCACCTACTACAAGCTCCTAAGGCACAAATCCTTCTTTCAACTTCATTGCATCGAATTGTTTCAATGCTCCAACAACCAGTGGACTTGGAGGTCCACACATTTAAAAAAGGTCCAGTTATTTCTTGCAGCAGGTTTCACCTTTCAAAAACCCGTCCTATAAGGAGCTCTTGTATAAGATGTTGATGTTATCCCTAGTCTGTCCTCGCCAGTTGAGCTGCCATGTGTATTGATGAACCGGATAGTAAGGCCACCTTTGATATCAGCATCTCCTTACTATCCGATTCATTAACACACGGGACGGCTGGACAGGCGAAAGGAGACTAAGGAAAACATCTGCGCCTTTTATAAGAGCTACTGGCAGGACGAGTTTCTAACAAATGCGCACCAATTGACTCACTGTCTTGATAAGACGTAGACAATATTTCGAGCCCTTTTGAATTAAAAGTTATCAGCTCGGTTGGTTTGGCCACCTACAACAGTACAGTCCTTTGAATAAGTGCAAGCTGCGATGATTGCCGTTAAGACGAGACTGTGCCTGGATTTTGTGCGCTAAAATGGAAGTCCGACAAAAATGAAGCAGAAGCCACTGTAAGAAAACATTCGACGGACGGAGGAGAGCTACCTGCAGCCCCACGAAAACACGTCCAGTGAACGTGAGACTTGCGAAATTGGGAACAAGGTCAAGAGGGCACGATCGTTGGCGGCAGGCGTTCATGCTTTGCACGAACTTCCGCCACTTTATATGTAGCGATTAACGATGCTCAAAGAAATAACTGGACTCATTTTCGAAAGCATGGACCATCAAGCTTACTAGCTGTTGGAGCATTGAAACAATTTAATGCATCAAAGTTTTGGGAAGGACTTGCATTTGGCAAGAGCTTGAATAATACCTTCATTAATTATGGTAATTAAAAGAGTTTGCTTTGGTATCACAAATATGCCATTACAAGTCATACTCCAATGTTTGCAAGGCCAAGTCTGTGCATTGATAGTTTGCATTCCCTTTCCTGAATAAAACTGCGAAATCGTGTTGCTTCTCATCATCATTCCGAGGTACAATCGGCTGGTCTACCTCCGACATTGTAGTCGCCATTTAGCCAACGCCTAATAACCCGTCCTCACAGCAGAAATCCTCGTTATCAGGCAGTTTGATAAATTATTTGTAACCACTGTCAAGGTTGCAAAGAGATCATGCTGTTACGCTATCCACCGGCACTTTGTTGAATGTGGCTTTTGCTCAAGCAATGGCGTGTTTCCTAAGGCTAATTCCCTAACGTCAGTAACTAACATAAACCATGGTGTGCTCGATTTGAAGTTGATTAATGCTTACATCGTGCAGAGAGGTTCATTTGCTTTAGTTCTTTGGACGTCTTAACACACTCTCTCTCCTACTTAGGAGTCTATTCTGCCAACTTTTCTTTTAAGTTACGCAGAGAACTTTCAGTGTCAGCAAAATCCTTGGCAAACTTACCTCATGATTGTGCCTCGGTGGAGAAAGAGCTGCATCATTTGCACTGTCGTGACTGGTAGCTACAGACAGACAGCTTTTGCTTTACGCATGAACCAGTACTACAAACGGCCTTTAAGCCAGTTTTGGACAGTTACTCGATTTCACTCTGCAGATATTGGCGCCAATGCTGACGCTTCTGCTACCATCCTCTTCTCTTCCACTGTAGGCAATCTTAGAAACCCTGAAGCAGTCTCAATCATGTGATCAAGTGTGGACATGCATTTATGTTTACTATTAGTGTAGCTGCACGGAAGTCAGAAGGAGTCTGCATGGCACTCCTTCCAGCTTGTTGTATGCTTAAAGAGTAAGCGGGAGTTGTCTGCGAGCAGGCGGGATCGAAAATGAAAGGCTGGCATGATGTTAGAGCATAATGTAGTGGACCGCCACTTGTTCACTACTACCATCCCGAAGTCATAGTAAGGAAGGGCTGTACTGAATCCACGATAAATTGAGGAAAGCACATCAATAAGCGCCTTAAGAAGGCAAATAGCTAAGATCAACGATTAAAGCACTCGTCTAACATTAAAACTCAATCAGTCACACTTCCGTTTACCGGCCTACGTGAATAAAAGTTTCGCCCACAATAGTGAGGATAACGTTTCCGCTACGCCGTAAGCAGAATGACTCAGTTGGAACCTACCTACGGCATAGGCGACTTCCAAAGTGTTCTACCGAATCAGGGTCGATTACCTGACTCAATGACTACACTACTTGCGCACATTGCAACGCCATTGGGCACAGGTGCATACGCCCCGCTGCCTTCGTTCGCACTTGGCAAGGAAGCACGATTTGATAAGTCACTAGGTTTTGGGTTTCTGCACATTTCCAACATTAGGTCAAACTCACCGATAACCACCAACCGAACTCGAGGGCAGCAATCAATTTGGTACCGAGACCTCGCTAATAAATTTTAACACAACCATCACTGCTCTCTCCCATTCCAGCAATGTTAGACCCATCTTTGATTATCGATTCACTTAACACATTCATCATATCACATCCACCGATACATTCGATAAACATCTGATAAAGTGCAAATGATAACACTAATCAGATAGGGAGGTACCATTAAATGCACACTATCCATTCCATCAGCTATTACGACAAGTAGAAAAGTGGGTAGCCATGTGAGATCTGTCATACAACGATACGGTCAAGATGCAGAAGGTGAGGGATATCGCCAAGCACAAGCCCTAGGCGCCTCCACTCCTCCCAATTTTATGCGCCTATAAACAAAACAGTGTATTATCGATATTATTTAGTCAAATTAATACTCTGCAAAACGAAGCAATGTTCCCATACGAAAAAGATCAGAGACACGCACCATCGCGTAGCCAGTTTGATAGCCACACATATACCACGAGTTGAGGAGATTGCGAATGGCCTTTTCGTCATTACCATACGTTTCAAGGAGCAAGGCGCTCCAAAACCGCTACAAGACGGGACCACCGCTCCATTCATCTCCATGCGAACCCCTCTCACTTTGGCCCTTCCTGTTCTTCAAATCCGGTTTTCCCGGCTGCACGCCTAGCACAGGCTGGTACTGGTATACGGAAGAGCTAAGGCCACTTATTGACCGTAAGGGCCATGTCAATGGGTAGATATTCATTACGATGAGGCTTTGTTATATACCAGTGTTTTTCTCTCCTCAGTAGCTCATTAAGTAAGAAACGTTACCTCCATAAGAATCGCACATTCTGCAGAAATTTGTAAAGGTTTGTTTTAGTTCATTTTCTCCCCTTTGAGTTTCTAACTCAGCAGTCCGTCTTGTTAATTTATTAATGTTGTTTTATTAATTAGTCCATAGGCCGAAAATTGTAGCATTTTCCTCTTTCACCTCCTCTTCCTTACAGCTATCCTTAGAATAACCAGACTAGTTGTTCCCTGACAACTTCATTACTTAGATTAGTAAGAAAAGGGTCAGTCTCAAAACGAACGAAATGGTGGGCTTGAGCTCCCTCTGGAGAAATCGGAGTTCTCCTGAAGTTTGAGTTTCGAGTTGCTTTCCCGTCTCATAATTAAAATGTGCATTTAAAGCAACCTAAGCGTCAGAATGTTTTATAAATATTAATCCTTTAGTTATTACTAATGGATGTAGCCTCCATTCCCATTTCAATGCTGTTAGTGTTTTTGACTCCTGAAATTTCCTTCCAGCTATCGACCCATTTGTTCCTAATTGCCATACTTGCTCATGTGGTGACATTTCAGAGCGAGGTAGGGCGATGTATTGCGTTGTCTGCATACGTTCTTATACCTTTTTATTGTACTAGAAGGTGGAATAATCTGTTGTTTTTCACGATCCCAATCATATCCTCAGCATTAAACACCGACAGTATTGTTCACTGGTTTTGCCAATTGTTTGAAACTTTTTGTCAACATTGACAAATGCTATTTGTGTTTGTGCTTACGCAACATTGGACATTTATATTCTTGAGCCGCTTTAATCCAGCACTTTTGGGGACTACCGCCATTTTGCCTTTTGCCCGCTCTTGGGGGAAATTATTCCTTTAGCAAAAATAGAGTACTAATTGACATGGATTTCCGTACGTGTATTTTAATAATACTTATTCTTACACATTTTTTACTTCAGGTTGGCATTCTTTGGTGTTAACGTACCGGTGTGGCAAATAGAATGCTTAGTGCTTTTTTAAAAAGTCTTCTTTCCATCTCAGTAAGTTTTGTGGCATTAAAGTTGTCCTTACAGGTGCAGAAACCGACCCATAGGTTGAAGTTTGTGGTAGTTACAGGCAACGAGAGTTGTGACCTGGATAGCATTGCTTGCGCAATCAGCTACGCCTACATAAAGTCGAAGGTATATTTGTTTTTTAAGGTTTTATTCTTGTTTTCTACTTAAGGAGAATCTGAATGCTGAAGTTATCTACATCCCTTACTGTAACATACCTGAATCCGATCTCGATCTGCGAACCGAAGCTACGTTCTGGTTGAGAAGCTGTCAGATTGACAAGGAAGATCTGTTTTACGCTGGCAGCTTCGACTGGTTGTTGAACCCGGAATGCGCAAAAGATTTATCTGTCATTTTGGTTGATCATTTTTAGAAAGAACCGAGCGACGCCTTTAACTTCTGTCCCGTTGCTGAGATTATGGACCATCACTCCCTTCTGTCAAGTTATCAAAAACCAGAGACATGCAAATTATTTCTGGTCGAGGAAGCCGGTTCCTGTTCTTCCCTTCTAGTTCACGAACTCTTCAGTCGACTTCCGCAGACGTCGACACCGCCAGAGCTTTGTCGACTATTGTATGGTTGGTATTCTGATGCCACACAAAACTCTTGTGGGTGCAATACTGATTGACACTGACGGACTGTCGCAACAGGCAGTAGAGATTCTGAAGGCAACTGAGAAAGACGTGGAGGCTGTGAAAAAGTTGGGAACCTTCGCTGGGAGGGCCTTGCACCCTGAAGGCGCCACGAGGGCAGCCGTCTACAGGGGGATCTTGGAGGCCAAGTTTTGTATCGATGGTAGTCATCTATCGTACTTTTATATCAGGCTAACGAGTTGTGGTATGGTTCCAACAGGTCGTTGCTCTGTTCACCTCTGCATGATCTCCTAGGTTATTTTTTATCAAGCTCTTTGTGCGAGTGTGAATAGCGAAACCTTCATACTAAACATTGATACAGGCAAACTTATGCACTAAAAGTAGCATTTAGTCTTAATGCCTGTTACTTTAGTTTTCATTCATCTCTCCTAATTTGTTTGCTCCTAAAATTTTCTTGAAATCTTGTGCATTAACGTTAATTTCGCGGGTTCGAGCGTCGAAAATGCATTGCTTCGTGTTTATTTTCGTAAACTGCAGGTTCATCATGTACGCCACAGGCATATGAAATAACTTATCTATTTTAGGCCTTTCGCTTTGGGATCTACTTCGGAGAGATTACAAAAAGGTTTTCGCTGATTCCGAAATCAACCCATACATCGTGTGCTCCACAATCACAGGAATGGACTTTAAAGCAATCTCTGCCGCTTTGTTTTGTATTGATCGCTTATTGCGTGCATCGTGCTGACCCTTACATAGTTTCTAGCTAATTTGTGTAGATCCAAATTTCACGGGGGCCTGTTTGTATTCGAGACAACACGTGGTGCGTTGGCCTCGTCTCCTTCTCCTCCTTTCCCCTCCTTGGCAGAAAAGATTCCTCCTAGGTGAGCGGAGTGATGAGATTGATGCTCGTTTAGACAGTCCACTTTCATGTCGGAGCACTACCCAAATCAAACCACTCACCTTATCATTTGCATTGTCTCTAGGGCGGCCGCAGGTCATTACATCATCAGGGTAAATAGCAATCAGCCACTCAAACCCTGCAAGAAACTAAGCAAGAGAAGAGAGTAGGAGTTATGCGTTTCAATTTCATCCGCCCACCTTCCGGAGCATCTCCAAACAGTTAATGTCATCAAAAAACCTCAGATCTTGCGAATTGTAGAGATTCAGTATTAAGCGATGATAATGGCGAACGATTGCCTCGGGTGCCAGCTCTCCATCAAATGTAAGTTAAGTTAAGCTCAGTGTCGAAAGAGGTCGACCACCAGCTGACTCCTGAGCTGGTAAAATCATAAGGGGTGTCTTCCTTTCATTTGCCGTCTATTGTGGGCGACAGGGTCGTAAATGCACTTCCTAGAGCAGGTGTCTACCAGTTCTGATCTTCGGTTGTAGTGACCACCATGTTAAGATGTGGGATGGAACCTTGATTGTATTTTTCTCATTCAAGTGATGGACGTGTTGATTGTTGGAAACGAACTTCACTTTCGATATGACGTGGACATTATTCCGGGTCCTGATGCAAAGAACAAAGTACACAAGCCGTTACGCGCCCACCGACCTGTTGTTCGAATAATGCCCACGTCACATTTTAAGCTGCATTTCTTCTACAGCATTCAACCCATCCATCACTTAAACAGGATAAGCACATTTAAAGCTCCATCGTACATCCCACACGAAGAACGCATTGGTTTTAGGCCAAAAACTGCTGCATAACTACTCCAGGAAGTTCATGAACGACACCTCACCGAGAATAATCCGCATTGCAATCTCCCCCATAGCAAGCGCATTAACGGCCTTGCCACCCGCAATAGGTGGCTCATGGAGAGAAAAAATTCCCTTTGATTCCATTATCTCCGGACCCAGCTTGCGGCTGCTGTTTATGGCTTGGAAAGAAGATAGAGGGTTTAACAATTTCCCATCAGACAAATCAGGATATTTTAGGCCCTGATCAATTTACCTGCTTTGTTGTGACTTCACTTCCTCTTCTTCCGTTTATCCAGAACAACTGGCAATTTTGGTTCGATGCCAATATCTCTAGCAGGTATTCCAACGATCTTAACCACATCTTAGCAAATCACCTCTTCTTTTACGTCCTAAGAAATGATCGAATCAAGTAAACGACAAAGACATCGCAAAGCTCGGTTACCTTGCCTGGATCTAAGCTGGTTTTTAAAATGATAAGAAAACGTACGCCACTCTTCCTCCTCTTCAGCTTATAAAACCCAGATGCGGAGGGCAACCCAGTCCTCCAGACAGCCTCGCGCTTCAGCTTAAATAGCTTGCAGTTGAAGCGATCGGTTTGAAGGCAAATGCCTTTTAAAACAATATCAAATCTGCATATTCATGCGTAACCTTTCTTCCTAAAGCCAAACCTCACTCAATGATTTAACAACCTACCTAGTTTATGCCTGAAATGACCACTTTTCATTCCGAGATTATACCGAATGAAAGGTTATTTTGTTCAGAAAATCCACAAATTCGACTTAAAATGTTGTACCTAATGCAGTTTTCATCTATAATCTCGTCTGCAATGTAGACGAAAACGCAGGGTTTGCAATGTCAACTCCAATGCTAGATTTAATTTTCCAATGCTTTGCTCCAATTCAGTGCTTTGTTAGACGCATCTTTACAGACGTGTTTGCTTAAACCGTAACATTGCCATCTGCCTCCTCATCCCTGCTGCTAACTCTGACGCGAGTAAAACCTATGTTATACGATATGGTTAGCATCTCATGTAGAAGGGAATCAAGGCAGTTCTAATGTTAAATGGTTCTCCTAGCGTCGGAAATACCGGCCTTTCCTATCACGAGGCTTAGCTTACTTTCTCACTTCTCGCCAAGTGGATCTGTTTCAAGAAACATAAGTATTGCATAGCCTCCTTCTCTTCCTTTCGAGCATCAACCCCAACCGGTTGCCACTAAGCATTTCGTCAGGCTATTTTCTTTCTCCCTTTAATTTGCAGTCCCCATCCTTCCATCCATCCAGCAGAGCACCTTTGTGGGGTCGTACCTTGTCGAAGTGGATGGTTATTGACAAGGTGAGGAGTTGTGAGTTGCAGATGAGGCAGTTCGTGGAGGCGACTGCTCCCATTACGCGAAGCGATTTTTGCTCCAAAGATGGTTGAATTTGCTATGAGGTTTTGGGCGGATAACGTGGACTACCTCATAGCACCGCCTATTTTTTAACAATAATTGCATTTCATAGAACTTGTCGTTTGCTCATACTTATGGGGCTTTATTAACTGATAGCAAACATGTAGAGATGGCAAGGGAAGGAGAGGAAGATTCAATTATTAAAAATGCGGAAACATAAGATAATGTGTGCGGCTTAAATGAGTGCGATGATGGCAATAATGGTGCTGAGAGTAGCTTTGAAGAAGAGGATAAGGATGGAAGCCGCTGCTCATATATGATGGGGGAGAAGGACGTTCATCCACTTCCCTCCAAAGCCGTCTCCTTTACCAATGGTGCTCAGCATTGTGACTCGGCCTTCTTCAGCTGGTTTTTTCGCTCAACAGGCTGCAAATTTACCTGGATGAGCGCCTTCATATTTTAGTGTTTTGATTCCCTCTAAGTGATGCAGTTCCCCGAAGAGCTGTTTCTACGCTCCTCATCACAACTACTTGATTGTTTATTCACATGAACGTGAAACTCGTTCCTCACCAGGTTGTGACAATTGGAGTCGTAACAGTAAATTGGATGCAAAATGTTTTGTGAATTCCGAGCAAAAAATTGGGCACACCCAGACGAATAAACGCGGTTGGTGCTATTACTTAACCGATACGATTCCGAAAATGCCCTGATGAATTCTACGCCTGTCACCTTGAGCTTGGCCCTTCAACCGGTTTGACATAGTTATGCATTCATTAGAAGCAATGTTTATTTTGCCGAGTCGTTCCTTCATTCGATCTCGATCACGTATAATCAGACCGCCTTAAACTCATTTTGCGGGAAGTGTTCGACCCATCTCTATAATGCCAAGGAATTCAACTTCACAGCTGATTTGCTATGAATATTTGCATTTCTGCCACTGCGCACATCATGTTTCTTTAACTTACTGTCTGCTACTTTATAAAAGGATAGTTTAGGAGGACCACCAGCTATTTGTAAGAGGCTATTTTACCTCATCATATGCGTCTTTAAAAATTTCCACTTGAGTGCTTTATTTTGAATAAAAATGGAAATGTGTTCTAGGGACGCTAGTGGAAGCAATGCCATGGTCTGCATTAGAAGGTCACCTATTGTTCATTTTCGGAACAGCCCATTCAAAATGGACAAAGACGTTGACTTCTCCATTGTCCTCAAAACTTGAGAGCACTGGCCTATTCAGGAGCTAGAGTGCGATAACTGCGGAGGTGCCAGAGGCTGTTTTCTTGGATCCATTCTTGCACTACTTTCTTTCATGTGTCACAAGACCGAATGTAGCAAGACTGCTTCCACTTTCGACTTTAGGTAGGAGCAAAGAGACTGGAGTTAAGAAGGGAGGGATACGATGCAGTCTTTGTTAGAATCCGTTTGCAGGCAAGCCCTCCTTTTCCTCCTCTTCCTCTTCACAACCTCTGCTATGAGAAGGTTGAGCGTTTGTTGACGTCTTTATTGTAAGTGCACGGGTGATGTGTGGTAGCGAAGACGAAGCGGTTAAGACGAGGATATCGCGCACGCCAGCGAGCAACCGCGTTCGTTACAACCAACTTTTCAATTGTCCTCTCGCCTCTCGCCTACATGGTCCATTTCAAGAACATAAGTGTTGAACTTATATCCGAAGCGATGTTAGATGTCCTCGATTACGCGATGTTTGAGAAAATTGGGATATTGCATTGCAAGGATAACCTCAAAATTTCTTTTTAAAGCATTTTCCAGTATAGCGTTACGGGCATGCGTTGTCTTCTTCATATAAAGGACTCTAGAACTGCCAGAAAAAAACACCGTTGATGATGAGATAGTGGATAGCCTCATTATAAGCGCATTGGCATTCGGTAGGAATTTCTTTATAAAAAATCGCGATGTAGTGTCTTGGTGCACTACCTGAACGCATAGGCATTGACATGTGGACTCTTGAGGGGAAAGAGACAGTTGATGAGATTGATGAAATGCGATGGTCTAATTTGAGTGGCTTGTGCCTCACATAAATGAGACAGATAAGAGTGTGGAGGACTCGAGATGAGTCTCCTCATCCTTGGCCTTCATACCCGTCGAACTAAAAAGATAAATAAATAGAGCCATAATAATTTGTTTGTAGTCCATTGAACTCAGAGCGAAGGTCAGAGTTTGCTTTTCTCACATCGAAAATCGACGACAACAGTCCCGGCCAGAAAGCCGCATTCTGTGGTCGCCTCACGTCTGAGAGGAGCGTTCAAACAGAGGCGCCAGGTGCTCCCTTTTTGAATAATCCACACATCTAGTAAATTTTCTTCACCACCACCACCACCACCGTCACCATTTCCGCTGGATGGGTGAGTGGCTTGAACAAGTGTGTGCAGTCGACTTTCACACGGTGCACATGTCATGACATCCACCAGTCCCACGGTTGACAATAACACTAGAGGCCCTATATTCCAGCCAATTCTATGCCTTTACTTGACATAATCCATTGCCAGTATTATTGATGGAGGCACTATACTGGAGGTTCGGAGGAAGAGTGAATAAATCTGACCTACAGTGGGATTGTGGCGGTGGCTGCGGTGCTTTGCAAAGAAGTTGGTCTAGTCTTCCCGTTTATTCGAAAGCTGATCTGCAACCTAAAATTCACTGGATAAATTTGAAATGAGCTCTGAACTACGCTAGTTGCTAGATCTCAGGTCATCTTTACATCTGCAACCAAGTTAAAAGGGGAGAGAAATGAGGAAGTGAGGTGAAGCAGATGCGAAGCAATGTTGTTTGTTGTAAAAGCGTAAAGGAGATTAGGTAAGGTGTGAGAAGCCAACGTGGACTCGTAGGGCGTACGTGAAGTTGGTGCAGTTAACACGAAGGCGGTGAGAACGACTTGTGTTGAGAGCTCTGCACTCTATTAATTTATTGGTCATTTTCCTCTAGTCCTTGCCATTCGCAGCAACCTTCTCTTACTATCGGTCATGGTCCTTTCAACCAGGTACCTTTTATCGTAACGCGGCTAACTTTCGTCACAGTGTTGAAAAATGAATTCTGCATCACTGAATTTAATCCACAAGGCATCCATTTAACTGCGAAACTGAGCATTACACTTTAACTTTGTATCCATGCTCACATTAACCTCGTATTCTTTAGTCCTTTGCGCTCCATCACTTGACCACAGAAAGTGTTTGTGAGTGAATAACTTGAATAGAGCCACTAATGTCTGTCGCTTTCTTCAGCCTCCCAAGTCTGCTACTGAAGTCATCAGGTAGGCATTGCATGACGAGTCTTGATCTCTTGCGTAAGTAGCGTTAATGTGCTTTCTTCTGCTACTGTTTGTGCTATTAGTCGGCAGAAGATGCTAATGTCATTGGCAACAAAATGCTCGAACAGTCTTTAATACTTAAGTGAATGGGTGGATGAGGAATGGGTGGACGGAAATTAATGGATGAGAGGGAAAGTGGGTGGATGAGAGGGAGGGTAACAAACGGATAGATGGATAAATACGGTGTGTAATAAAGAGACCCACAGATTTACATTACTACGACCTGACACCAGTGTCATTGCCATGCTGCTACGTAAAGGTCTTCAACTGCTAACTATGCTTGAATAACAGCCTTTCTCAAGCCCGTAAGTCCCTCTATTGTTCCAGCGGATTCACGCATGTTAAAAAAGAAGACGTTCAGCCATGATTTTAGCAAAGAAGGCAGATGATAAAACGCTACTATCAGATTACAGCATTGATGAGAGAGCTCAAATAATGTTTGAAGACATCTAGCTGAAGAAATATCAACACCTCCATTTTGTTTAATCACAGGCAGTTGTGAATATTCATCTCCTCCTCAGTACCATCCATGGCTAATGCATCGAGATGATGGTCATCGTTCGCCGCATCACAAATGAATCAATCTAGCAGACCGGAATAGGCCTTGTGCCACCCATCAAATGCAACATGAAATGCAAACAAAGTTTGTTAAGACACTTGAGTACAAGGTTAGTCTATCTACATAACGGTGGGGGTAATGAACTTCACATAAAAGACGCCCTTGAGAGGATAGGGAACGCTTTTAGTGCGAATGTAGTGGTAGAATGAGGTGGAGGAGGAGGGGGAGCAGACGTCTACAGATGCCCTACCCTAACAAGGGGGGTAGAGCATTCAGGAATTGGCTGCTAGAAAAGGTAAGAGGGGGTATGCATTGCGTCGGTGGTTTGTTGAACGCAAGATGTCGGTGATGGGAAGGAGGGACGGAGTCATAACTTACCTTGCCGTTGTACCTTAACCATCGAATAGGTCGTCGTCGGTATATGAAATGCATTTGTCTAAGTAATACGCGCCATTTGGTCTTCTTCGAGGTTAAAAGGGCGGCAATTAAAAGGCTGGGAGGCGGTGAAGTGCGCATGAATTAGTGAAGGAGATATTATACCACGAATTAAAGCGATGTTGGCCAGAGCTCATTTGTAACTGATGATGATTTAATAAGAACAAACCAGTGTCTGGGGACTGGGCCTTCACTTCGTAGCATGACCTTCGCACTATGCTACTTGCCTCTCAGACCTTCTGTACGGCAGTTAGCAGCATGTTCTAACCGCATTACTACACGCTCTGTGCTGTACCTTTATGAGTCTCTTTTGAGAAGCAATTACAGTTCACTTGTTCGATGAGTGCGCTAATAAACAACATTAAATAAATTACACACCACGAGTCGCTAAAATGAGCAGTCAGCGATTTCACCTCCTCTTAATCATTGGTGCATGCGGAGCTCAAGCCACTAGCCACACCTGCACCCAATTAAAAATGACGGGGATATTTAGAAGTGGGATGAAGTAGATGCAAAATAGTGGAGACTGTTTTGAAAGCATAGGGGTCAGTAGGTGAACGTGTGCGAAGACAACGTGGACTCGTGGGCCTATCGTGTCTTGTTTTGGGCGTATAGGCATGAACCACGTGATATTTGCATGCAGCATGGTGAAATAAAACTTGCTAGCACACTTGACTGTCTCTATCCACACTGCTCAAAAGGCATGGATTCAGCACCCATTCAATCATAAATTCACTCACCAATCTACCTTGTCATCCCTTACCATCCCCGTCCATCCATTCTTTCATTCCCACCTCCATCCTCTTGTACATCTTTCTGCCATTCCAGCATACGTCCATCAGTCAACTTTCCTTCCCAATCTCTCTCCCCCTACCTCCCTTCCTTTTGTCCTCTACCCACCCAACGATCCATTCAACTTGTCATCTATTCCGTTCCTATGCATGGAGCCACTAGTTGCTTCCAAATCCTCTTGCCCAATTCAAGTGATTGCCATCCACTGCTCCAATCACGGTACCGCCTGTTGTTTAGTCATATTCCTCCGATACTGGCCATTTCGTCTCATATCCAATTCACTAGGTAGTCATTTTCCTCCAGTCTGTGACAACCCACAGCAATCTTCTGCCACAACCGGTCACGGTCCCTTCTATCACGTGCCTTTTGACACATCGTGACTCACTTTTGCCAAGCCAGTGGGAAAATGAAGTCTGCGAGGAACATGACCAAACGACTCTTTTAGCTTCATCGATGGGCTAGGCAAAAGGGCAATGTTTTCAGTCAGCAAGATTTCAAAGTTGATCCGATCCAATAGCAACTGTTTAAGCTACTATATTATTGCTGATCTCATCGGTTAAATTTACCACACATCACTCATTGTCAACCAGTAAAGTTCAATTCACCTGTCTTCATAATGTCATCGTCTCGAATGCATTACTGTGGCCATTTCATAATTTAATGTTGGCAGCATACTTGCTCGAACACTTCAAGGTGGCGATAAAATTAAATCCACTGTCTACGAACACTGTGATTTTCTGATTTACTTTATACAGAGTCGCCTTTCTCACTTTTCTCATGAAGTCGTTAAAAAAGTAAGGAAGAGTGGGGTGCAACAACTCCCAGGTGGAAGAAATACCCTCACAAGGTAGGCTTGCATAACCATTTAAATCTCCCTATCAAGCAAAGAAGGAGAGTCCACACCATCGTTTCTGGTCGCGTCGCACTCCGCACAAGATTTCACTCTAGGGGTTGGCTCTTTAACTTTGTTAAAATACCATCGACAGTTGCTCACTGCGTTATGCAGGAGCTGTTTTGTCACAAAGTGGAGAGCATTCGTGTTAAAGGGATGGAAGGCAATTCAAGGCAGCCTCAAAATAATGTTTTCTTCACCGTCAGTTTACAAGTAAGGTCTGTATCCGGAACACCGCAAAAGCGAATGAGGATGCGGTGATGAAATGATTTAGTGCAGATCTCTAGCTGTGGTGTCTGCAGGATTCCAAGAAGAGGATTTGACGTGTCTTACAGAGGTAATTAGACTTCTTTTTAGGGATACTCTCTCCCACTCTACATCCAGAAGGCCACATATCCTTTATGGCATCTTCAAATCTTGCACATCTGCCAACTTCTCACTAGTGATAATGTTTTGTTTTGTGTAGTCAAGTGCATGGCAGAACGCAGTAGTCATGGATCAAAGAAAAACAGGTGGCAGTGCCAAGTGGGTATTGTTTGAGGCGCATTTCAAAAGTGTTTGTGAATTTGGTGAATTAATCAGCATTCGACGAAACATAAACTGTAGAATAGCTTTTATACACAGCACCGCAGCCACCGCCACAACTCTCTCGTGGGCCAAGTATATTCACCAGTCCCCTAAACCTCTAGTTAAGTGCCTCCACCAACAATACTAATAATGAATTGCGTCAAGTGAAGGCAAAAAAGTAACCAAATGATAGGACCTCTTCCTTTGCTATCAACCATGGGGTTGGTGGATGTCACTTAATACGCTCTATCCATTTGACTTCAAATGAAGCCTCTACACCTTAACATGCGTATCTATGCACGCATTATACATAGATGTATTCGCATACATACATGTGTATGCGCATGGAGAAACACATCTTAAAAGTTAAAGAGCGTCTACTTTGCTGCTGGCTTAAGATGCGTCTTCAACACAAGGTGGTGGTCCTGTGCGCCCCAAGGCACATCGTACATCCGTAGAAATCCGTTTCGGTAAAAAAAGGAAAGTAGCGAGAACCTGATACACTACTTACAATGCGCTTAATGTAAAAACATGGGCACGTTCTGGAACCCATCTCATCCTCGCATGTAATTTAGACGCAGGGGAGCAATAGTCACATCTTTGGTCAAAACTCAAAGTGATACAAGCACATGGGTAAGGCCCAACAAATTGCAATCAACTCTTTGATTTGCCTTCCAGTTTCTGTGCCATTTACTTACTTTAGTTCCTTATAAGAAGTGTGGAGGTTATTTGCCTGCAAAGACTGTTAAATGCATCTGGTATTTTATAGTTGCCGAAACAAACTGCCCAAGACTCCCGTTTGAAGGAAGATGTGCAGGGTGCCACCTGATTAAACTGTAATCATTATTTCTTCTCGAAGCCACGTTGCGTCGAAAATTGGCACAACATGTGGAACGCAGATTCTGTGTTTTTGACTTGCCGTGACTACCCATCTGTGATATGATTCGAAACATGTCTGATGGAGTGTTAAGGTGTGCTCAATGTTTGCTGAAGAACCAATCTTGATTGTCAAAACTGAGATCAAATGTCTCAGGATGAGGAGTTGATAGGTGCCATTGTGCTGAAAAGTAAGGAAAGGCTAACCTCAAAAATAGCTCTTGAAAAGTAGTCTCTGCACATCTCGTTATTTTATTATTCAGGTTATGCTAAGCCATGTAATGTGTATCCGCGCATAGCCTAGAATGTATTCGCATGCACAGGACGATCCGACCGGCCTAGACTGTCACCTCTACCACCAAGTGCAAAAAAGGCCTTCTTTAATTTCAAAATAAAAAATGGCTGGTTCCTAGTAGAGGCTTGAATATTAATAAGGGGCGATTGCAGTTATGGTTGTTAGAATTATCATGGCGAAAGATTGGATCACTGATTCGCGACCTAACGTGAACAGAAAGGTCGAAGTGGAGTTGAAGTGGTTTTTGGATTGGTGTTTTCCGTCAGAAAACAATATTTGCGCATAGCGCACCAACATCACGGGGCTATTCTCTTCCATTCATTTTAATTTTGCCTATTTTGCCAATTTCCCTCTTTCTTTTATTTTTGTCATGGTTTACGACTCAAACAAAGCTTAAGTTATACTTGTCGATCTTTTGTAACACATGCTCCAGTGATTTCATAAATAGAGCATTACAAAGGCTAGCTGCATAGAGACTGCTAACCTTCGCTTTAGGCATGCAGCTTTGCATTTGGTCTGTCTCAACATCAGCAAAAGCTGTGCACCAAACTAATTCGCCTCATCGGTTCGGGTTTTATTTATATCTGAAGTAGGCGCATTGAAAAACACTGAGAAAACCGAGAACAGGATTGCCTTGCGCCCCGTCCGTTATGCTGAAATGTTAAGATAAGTTTAGAAACAGAAAGGGTTTAGTGATTACTGCTTCATGGCCCTTGAGACAAAGTGTACTTGCACAACTATATACGAAACTGAGCATGCCGCTCGGTCGCGGTGGACCCACCGAGTGGACTTTATAATTAGCTGGGTGTTGGAAGTGATGTTAGCTCGACCAGTGATTGCAAAGGTGATCATTCTCAAACCACTTGTCGAGAACTGCGACTTCGCATTTGCTTAGCTTTCGTATCGGTGCTACTTCTCTGTTGTCTGTATTGGATGAATGAGACCTCTCTGCCTTCCAGACTTACTTACAAGTGTATGTGCCAAGCAATTATAAAAAGGAGCCTTCACTTCTAACACCCCCAAAACGCAACTGTTGAGGCTAGAGCTGTAGTTCTCAGCGTTTAGGCTGTCTGCCATTAGATTCAGGATAAAGTCTTGGCAAATACAACTGAGGTACAGTGAGAAGGAGTGGCAGAAAGGAACCATTTTGGGTGTAAATACAGGCAAGGGTCTAACTGTGTGAGGAGTTCACCCCAACATCTACTGGTGATTTCTTTTTAAGAAATCTTTCCTTTTGGAAAGTGCTAAAGAGCACTTGAGAGGATAATTCGAGTTCATGCTAGCCTAGGTTGTGTTACGCGCGTCGAATCAACCTTCCATTCGTTGCAATCTGAACAGTCCTAACCAACTGAATCGCGCAATGCTACGATGCTGTGAAAAATTAGGATATCGTAAAGATGCTGCAGTTGTTTTGCACAGCCTCCATGATTGTATTAGTGAAATGCGAGACCATTGATTGTACGCGTCAACTAAGTGGTAACAGTGGATTAGAATTACCAGGCAAAGGGCTGCTGCAAAGGCATGCAGTTATGCAGGGGTAGATAATGAAGGAACTTTTTGCCAGAATAATAGGAGCTGAACGCTATTTTTGGTGGTGAAGAGTTGAGTAAGAGCTGTTCTATTTGCTATTCGTTGGTGGCGCAGAGATCTACTTTCCACCATTAACTGCAACATCGCCACTATTTTGGGTGTTCTGCGATGCATTCTGTGCAACAAAAGCTTATTTCCGATTCCTTTATTACTTAGACTGTGGTATTGCGAAATGAAGTGTAAATTTAAGAGAGGCTTGCCAAGGCAATGCCTGTGAAGTAGAGCACCCAATGGATTTTAGTTAGAAACTAACAAACTCGCAGTCAAAAGTATGTTTCGAAGAAGTGGGTATTTGAATGAAGCAAAGTTGGCGAAGGAAACGGAGCACAGACAACGCAAATTATGATTGCAGAAAGTGTTGGTGTGATTTTTGCTACATAAAAACAAGAAACTAGAATAATAAGGGGTTTGTGATTTTCTTACACTTATGACGATGTAATAGCATTTCAAAGGTTCTGTGAGGCATTGAGCAAATCTGACAGCGTAGATCCATGATTGCTAGAGCGCGTTAAACATAGATAAAACGGATTCCAAAGTCAAAGTGTAATTTATTTAATTTGACCAATTTTTACCTGATTTTCTGCTGCTTGGACTAAAGCAGAAGATGTTGCACTCAAAACATCATATTTATCAAAAGATTGGCACATTCGTACACAAATACAGACCTTTACTTGTGTACGTACTCATATGCACGAAAATGGATGCTCACGAAGAAGTGTATCCATTATGGTCGTGAGCCAAATGCACAGGCTCTGCGATGATGCTCCTGAAAGAAGCGAGGCACACTGTGCATCTATAGACATGCATTTTGGTGAAAAGAATGCCGAGTTGCGCAAAATTCTGCAGAAGAGCTTAAGATGGATTCAACGGACCTTCTGTATATGACCTCAATATTGCATGTGGCTAATACGCAGAGGAGCGGTAGTCGCGTGCAGGGCCAAAATGATGAGCGGTGTAGGAATGTGTTTAAAGCTTTTGGAAAAGATGAGAACTTGTTCTCCGAGAAGGGCTTTATATCATACCGGACATGCTCGAAGACTGTATTATAGCATATTTGAAACAAAACACCATTTCTTTTGCCAGCAATGAGCAAAAACTCTTTACAAATCTATTACGCATGGGTATGAAATAATAAGTTATGAGCTGGCGTATCAAGCAGGACAAAGCCTTTTGTTATTGAAGATGTCTGATCCTCCCACCTGCTCTGTACTCGTTGTTAAATTTAGCTTGCCATTATGCAGTTGCTTCACTAATCCTGTTAATGGGACATAGCAAAGAATAGTCTCTACAAAATTTGTGGATCTGCTTTTCCAATATATGCTAGTTACTTAGTGTGACTTTGCCTTGGCGATTTTCAAGCATATACATGGTGGGTACGTTGACGAGATCGCTTTCGCAGTAGAAAAGCGTTTGTTGGACATCAGCAAATGCGACTGAGTTCACAAAAATGCGCAGGAAACCGAGCAAATATCTTAACCAAAAGGAGCTCACTGAGTGAATGCTGCGACTGAGTTTAGTTGAGGGGGTAAGAACTCGACTAGCAGCCCTAATTTGCGAATCGGCTGATGAGATCGTTAAGATGTGCAAGTGCCAAGTTTCTGGTACATAAAATGCAGCGCCCTCATCAACTCATTGCGAAGAGGTCAAAAGCTAGGATTACTCACTTAGGAATGTGCAGTTAGAGAATCCAATGGCAAGACTGCTTGTTGTCAAGCTCGATATAAGCCCTTGGTAAAAATTGTCTTCAAATAGCGCAAGGGAGAGAGAGGAATTCCTTGCCTAAAGACTTAAGCTTGAGAAAAAAAAAACGTTCCACTCCTCTCTAATAGTGATTTCACTTAATTGACCTTTCCAGCTGAAGAATGCTGAGAAACAATTAACAGAGTCGTTTAAGATCAGAAAAGGAAGATGAGAGGACGGTGACAAAGGAGGTGGGGGCTGATAAGTTAGGTGATGTCCGATCCAACGGGTGGAGAGGGATTTCACGTTGGCGCTAGTCGTTATTGCCTCGAAATCAGTGCTGGTATTGGCTGTGGCAGAGGTGGCAGTGTTAATGCTGGGGGAGTCTTACGTCCACTTGCACGTACAAATATATCTGCGGAGAGGGATTGCTCAAGCCGCGTATGTGCTACAGTTGCTGCAAGGGATTAAGCATGTGAATCAGTGTAACACCCGCGTACATATGAGTGGGTCGCATCCTGCAAACTGGCACTCTCGAAGCTGGTTATGTCTGTTAAAACCTAGGAAAGCAGACAGTCAGCGGGTAACTACACGGCAATATAACACCTCTGAATGTGCGAGCAAATTATTGACAAGTCAAAGTGAATTATAGATCAGTCAGTCAAGAGCAGATGACGACCTTGAGAAAGGAGGGATGACGCGAATCGCGAAGTTGTGTGTGGTCGCACTTGTGAGCATGGTCGTGGTGGGCATTTGTAGGCACAAAGTAGGACTATTTTGAAGTGCTAGCTAGCCTTGTGGTGGGGTGGTAGGCGAAAAAAGGTACGTCTGACGGAGGCTTCGTAGCCCAATTGAGCTTCCTGTCGTGTCGTCCGAGGGTCATTTTAGTGAAATCAAATATACTCATGGGTTGGAAGTGAGGAGAAGGGAGTGAGATAGAGTAAATGAAATAGAGAACACAAAAACAGCACAGTACAGCACACATGGTAACTAATTTCGTGAAGGGATAATAAGCTGCAGTCATTTTAATTTAGTGTTGGGCAATATGGACTATCCATATCTTGGCATAGTGCCGCGTTGAGACTTGTGTAGGTGTCCTCAGTCGGCGTCATGATGTCTATGTTCAATTCTTTGCATTTCTGAAAGCCTTTATCAAATGGTCCTTAATTGCTTGGGTTTTTTCTTAAATTGGCATAACATTCAGAGCTTTTCAAGTGTTACGTAGGTTTGTCTTACTCTCAGTATAAAGTAGAGAGTGCTTTCACCAAGTGTCTTCTATCCATTTCGGGTCTTATAAGCATTGGCAAGTAGAGTCGTACACGTTGAAGGGGTTTGTCGCTATTTGGTATTTCTACGGCTAGCGATGGTGGCACGTAATGCCAAGTACACCTCTTAGCTTTCCAGTGCGCGTGACAGTCAAATTGTCAAAAATGAGTACTGAAGTTGAGGTCAAGTATCTTGTCGCTTGCATGGGATCTCGGTGACCAGTGCGTTGGCACGTGGGTGTTTCTCTCACACAACCGACTATTAAGCAATGACTGACCCCATAAGTTGATCAGAAGGGGGTCAAGGAGGAGGCTCGAAGTAGGATAGAGGCCATGTTTATCTCTCGGTATCAGAAAGGGGACTACTTTTAACCTCTCTCATTGCACCATGGCAAAATGTGCTGTCTTCTGGAGTAGGTCATTAATCTTAAGCCCCACTGTATGCACTATGCGTATTTTATCCTAATATTGTCTTCTTTAGTCCTCAGGATAGCTCCAGGACAACAATGCTTATTTGTACAAAACATTACACTTCTGCAGTTAATTTACGCCCATGACCAGTAACGACTTTGTCCCGAACATTTTGCTATATATTTCCTTGGTCTAGCTAGGGCTGTAACTATCAATAAACTTGAGGAAAAAGAATGGGTTTCTTACGAATCTTTGCTCGCATTTATAATAAATTGCCTAGACCAAAGTTCTGGAACTAGTTAACTAGACTACTACCACAAGCATTTTGTCACGATCGCGCCAGTGTCACAATTCTTGCACAACTTATGTTCGGTTAAGCATGCGAGGCGGATGAATGTGAAGGTTGTCTTGCCTGTTTTAGCGCCTCTTGGCTGAATCCCTTCTTTCCATTGTCTCCTGATCGACACACTTCTCGAAGCCTACTACCCCTTGGTGACTGCCCTAAGCGTTTGCAACAGTATCGCCCAACATCTAAGCTTTATCGCCGCGTCTTAAGCGTCATTGTTCTCTGCTACGATTCCAGTAATTATTATACCACAGGGGTACGGCGAGTACCTCAACGACTGGTGAAGGACTAGACTACACACACTTGACAGTACATTTTCTTCGCACACGCAGTTGCCGATAGATGCAGCCATGATGTAAAGATTGAAAAAACTGGCCGCATCAATGTGTGCAGTAAAATCCTAAGAGTTCCATTGTTCAATTTTATTGGGCGATTTTTACTTGTGCCTAACTACATTCTACAACCCCAAAAATTGACGATGACACGCTACACTCATTCTATTGCGTTGTAAATTTTCGAATTTTTACCTCAACCTTCCAGACTTTTGATGGAATCCCACTTTTGCGTGTAACAGTGACCAGAATAAAAACAACAGCAGTGGTAATTGCACTATTTCTATCTTAAATCAAGCGCATGCCCACTCGCAGAGCACATAGCTAAGCCTGCAGCCATGGGTGGTTAGTTGAGACATCTCGTTGAAGGACTCTAAAAGGCGAACAAATACCTTTTGGTTATCGCGCTTGGAAGTACATGTGTATTCAGAAAAATAAATAGCGGCTTATAAATGCACGCTCAACTGTCGCTAATGCGACGTTAGTGTCCGAACTGTCCAGACTACCTACGCGGTATGGCGCAGCTTAGTGTAATGCGGTGTTTTTCTTATCATATCCATCTAGCAACCCTCAATTGGCTTAGCACAGTCGGGCCTCCCCTCCCATCAAAATTCTTTATGATTTACACATTCAAGATCTGTGTATTAAATGCTCCTGCCCTACCAAGGCATCATTTTAAAGTAAAAAGTTAATATCTTAATGTGGACATCATTGAAAACCTACCGATTTTGCTCACATAACTGCATATGTTTGCATTCCACTAAACACGTTGCGCCAAATGCCTGAGTAACAGAAGATATTAAGGCGTTGCAGCAAGTGCTCATCACAGTACGAGTCTGATTGTTGAAGAAATACTTACGAACATGATGTGAACGCATATGATCGAGCATCGCTTCAAGCGTCGGATATCTTGAAAGGCATTCTATACAGTAAAATCGTATCCCTGAATTTGCCATTCTTTGAGCTACAGCAATGTAAGATAAGACACAAGTTTAGGAGGATTTAGTGTGGAAGGCCAAAGCTACGGTTGAGGTGCAGCACACAGAGAGGATTTTGACCAAGGGTTAACAGACGCTCACTCACAAATATGCGTTCCAATGAAGTGACTGAGAAGCATGGGAAAGCTAGCAAATCGAACGCGGCACGCATGGCATACATTGTGATCCCTGACTATTTCAAGGTTCAAAATGAAGTGTTTTGACAAATAAGAGGACACACGACAAAAACAAAGGAGGGATATAGTAATTTTCCTTACATTTTTGATGCCACAAGAGCTTTCCGTAGGATCTGTGAGGCATTTGGCAAATTGGACAACGCAATGCCACGGTTACTAAAACGCGCCAAGCACACGTGCAATAAGGAGCCAACACTGGGATGCGCATCTCGCCATTATTTAGATCAGAAAGGAGTTGTTTAACTTACTACAATTTATTTATTAATAAGCTGGTGCAAAATCAATGGGAATGAGCACAAATACTTATGCACAAATACAGCAGTTTCTTGTGCACATGCTCATTTGCACAAAAATACAGGCGCATAAAAAATGTATCAACAAATGAAAGACGCCTACCATGATGCTGGCGAATTAAGTGTGCAAGGCCTGAGATGACGTTTCCGAATAACAAACTGCACGGTCTGCATATGTAGAAAACCATCTTAAGGAATGAAAATGAGTTGTTCGAAGTCTTGCAAAAGAGCTTGTGGTGAATTCAATGGGTGAGCAAGAGAACTTCCTGGATCTGTCCTCAATGTTACGTGCAAATAAAATGCAGAGGAGTAGTCGACGTTGTGTTTGGCCACAAATTTGCTCACTGTAGGCGCATGATTAAAATTCGCCCTACTTCAAGTGCCTGGTTCCTCGTAATGTGCCCCAAATTGTCCACCAAGAAGGGCGTTTTAGTGCACTGAGAATTTCGGCATTTGCATTTAGCATGCTTGACTCAACTCCATCACTTCTTAACAGTAAAGTGAAAATAATCCTTTTCTAGCCTGTAAAGCATTAGGATGAATCAAGTGTTTTGAGCTGTGGTTAAAGTAATCCGAGATTCATGACCGTTGTTTATGTTTAAGAAAGATGTCTTTGCTCTATGCCCATCGTAAACGAGCGCAACGTGCTGCATGCAGAGCTCGGGTCCTTGACTGATTGTTACTTTTCATTTCTGGACTTACACACAACACTCTGGTTGTCCCGAATATGAAATGTTCGTGCTAAGTCCTGCTTTCTGGTGGCCAGAGGCGAGTTCAAACATGTATTCACGGCAGCGAATATACAGCTTGCTTACATAAAAGACTTTTAAACAGTGGAAGCGAATCCCACGCTTCAGAGTTCAGGTTGCTTTGTATAGACGATACGCATTTTTGGCGAGTGAGGTGTGTACACGGAGAGGTAAAGCATGTCTCACTTCATTAGACTGTTGGCAACTTAACCACTTAACCGACAACCTTATAGACGTGAAGTGTTAAGTTGTATTCATCTTACATTATGGTGGGTCAGGTTAAAATATGGGTAATTGGCGTCTTTAATTGCATCCGTAGTAGACGTTATAGATGAGACAATCACCAGATTGGCTGTAATTGAATTTATCTCTTTTCCTTTCCCCCACTTTCTTGCTTTCGAATATTTAGCCTTTCCTAGCCATTCCTCACCCAACAACATGACAGCAAAGATGGCACGCATTTTAATAATTTACTGCTTCACACTATTGGTGGATGTCAAGTGTTAGTTGTTGCTCCTCCTTTCTGCTTAGAAGAGTAAATTTGACTTTGAAAAGAACGTGTGATGTTGCCTTGTATTTATTTGCAGTCTGTATAAATGCTTGCGCTGGCCTTTGAATTGCATCCGAACTACATTTGATGCCTTGGATACACAAACGCTGACCTCAGCTGTGGTCAATTCGTGTAGAAATGCCAGCTTTTTTGCCATGTTGCCGGTTGTTGATGGATTCAAGACTCTTTGTTTGCATCTTTGCCTCGCCTCTGTTAAGAATGTCTCTCTTTGGACTCACTGCTCCTAAACTCAACAACAACATGGAAAAACGAATGGTACGCTATTCAAACCAGATCCATTGCTTTGTGAGCTCATGCTTGACAGTAGGGATTAGCCACGATGATTGAATCACCTTCATCTTCTAACGTCTTGTTGCTGTTTATGGCACTTCTCCAATGTTTCGCTCCTTGGGTGATTAGAGGATTGGGTAAGATGGGATGTGCTTCTCCGCAAGAGGTCGCTTTCCATTGTTCCATCAAATCCATTTCGGCATTGTAATTTGGAACATTTGAATTCGAGTGCCAGTGGGAGGAAATGCAGAGACTTGAAGAGAAGTGACGCTATGGAAACTTGTAAAAAGGTTATTCATGATCTATTATTAAAAGACACTTATTGAATCGACCCTTACCTTAATGGTCCAAGGAATGGCAGCAGGCACATGACAACCTTATTACAGAGCGACACGCTCAAGCGGCATAGTAATGGCACTTTTTCTTTTGCCAAGCTCTCTAGTATCCCATCAAGTTATGCACACATCAAGCGCCTGACGCAACTGGTTCGCGAGTGTTTTGAAAACGCCGACGCACGTTAGTCCTAAGGTTCTGTTTATCTTCCCTTAAATCGTAGCTACTCCTTACTTATGGCAAAATAACTGTAGTCTTTGGCACGCGCTGGGTAGGATTAATAAAACGCTCTTTTCTTATTACTTGGATAACCAATCCTTACTGCAACAAGACTAATGAAGCTGACCCATCGCAATTTAGACCAAGCCATCTGCCTTCGTCAGTTTTAACAAAGTCAAGCCAACGAGTTGCCAGAAACGCTAAAACGTTAAAAGCGCAGCAATTTAGTGCTGTTATGCAGATGGGAGCCTTAGAATTGTCCAGGGAGCTTTAGCGAATTTGTCAGTGAAGTCGAAGTAAGCCACTATACCACCGCCGGCAGTCTGCGAGCTATGTGCCAAGTAAACTCCTATCTGTCTGGGTCCTGTTAGCCAGCAAAGACGAGCATGTTGTTCCGTGCTCACATGCTTGAAAACTTTATATAAAGGCCCGAGACAACTCTGAGACAAAATTTTGAAATTAAAACAACTAATGCTACTCCAGTTATTAATAAATTCTTGACAAAGCAAAAAACTGAGGCTGTTGGGAAAAGTAGAAGTCATTTAAATCATGAAGTAGGGGTCTTTATAGATTATCTCGACTGTGGAACGCTACGTTTTTTTCGTTCGTCAGTGTCCCAAATTTCCTTGGCACCCTATAAAGTCATAATGGTATGGCAGATGATATAATACTGACGTACAGAACAATGCCCATGCCAACAGACTCAGTTTCCTCATACATTATAAAATTTCCATGCCGAGGGTCAACTATGTGGAGTGTTTCATTTAGATTGGCAAGATTAATAGGCTAATATCTGCTCAATGGTACATTTTCAGGTAATGCAACTTTGTGCAGGCGTACAGACAAAACTAGCTACTTCTGATAATGCTCCAGAAAATTAAAATTTCCTGTTTCTGCTTGTTTTCCAAACAAATGCTAATCAGTAAGTCTTATGAGGATCATTTGCTAAATTTTCGCATCAGTAAATCAGGGCAACCTGCAAATGGCTGCGTAATCATTCAAATGAAGATTAACAGCCTCAACGTATTCGATTCGTTCAAAAAGCACGAGATGTGTAAAAGAGAAATGCCGAATCAGTTACACAAGCGCCTTAAGCTCGCCTGCTTGCAGAAGGGTGTGTGAAAGTACTGAAGGCATACTGGGTGGTACAGAAATCCCACGTCTGCATGTAACCGATTTTGGAATCACAGAAGACATAATTCACAATTAAGAATGCTGGCTACAATAAAATCAATTAAAACCAGTTTCTAGTAACTTTCTTGTTCCCGCTTACGTCGAATAGAACTCTAACGTGATTGTGTTAAATTTTTTTAGTAGATCTTGTCCTTTCTTTCTACGATTTATTTATTTTACGACTTGCATTGCTGTATGACAGTTATGGTATATTTAAGAGTCGAATCTGTTCTTAATAGTCAAATATTTTATATATACGGCGTCCTTTTTAAATGAATTTAGCATGCTTTATTAGTTTACTGTACCGTATTATAATTTAATGCCAACAGTCATCTGCTCTCCTTGAACGCATGTTGGACGCAATTACTACGTTATCGTGCGTAATGGCTAGTTCTAGTGTAAGCTGTCAATGCTAGAGTTAGATCTCGGCCTCATTTCCAAAAGGAAACGAAAAATGGTCCTCACAGACTGAAAAGTGAGAAGCACATACAACGCTAATTACAATAAACGAGTTTTGTTTGTTATTACAAGTTCTTACTGGACGTGCATTTTGAGCATTCCTGCAAGGATGCATCGTGTTTGCGAGTGATTGAAAACCGTTTAGCAGGCACACGTAAAGGATTAAGCGGCTTCATGGGTATATAGGTTAAAAGAAAATAGCATAGTTGCAGCGCCAAGGCATATTTTAGGTGATGTTTTTGAAACGGACGTCCTTCTGTGGATAGCTTTGCCTTAGAAAGGCAAAAATGTCAACTAAATAGGCAAAGATTCAGAGTTGGTTGGGATTCGATGAGAGCGCATAAGACGAAAAAAGCCTTGTCTTTAGTGTTTTTCCAGCATCCTTACAGGCATTGACAATCAAATGCAGTCAAATCCGCGTATTTGATGAACAATCCTCTTTATTGTTCCTCTCTTAATGATCGCCGACATCCCTACCGAATGGACTTAAGTGTTAATGCTAATCTAAAGGTAATTTTAATGGATTCGACACTGATGTAATGGCCTTACTGAAATGGCTGCATGGATAAAAATAAACCTCTGCATTAAACATAATTCTACCGGCTTCTTTTGCTCGAGGAAGGGTTTATTGTGATAAGGTATAATGCACATGGAAGGATCGCCAGTAATCTAAATGTAGTTACTGTTGAAGGAGTGATACACTTTAATTTTAGTTTTCTAAACCGATTTCGCTTGTGATTAGGTTTCGCCTGAATAATATCACAACAGGCTGACCAACAGATGAGCATGGAAGCGTCTTCACTGAACCTTATTAAACAAACGGCATTAGACTTGTAGCAGATGCGCATGACATCATCGACGAGAGCCACCTACACAACTGTGAGGAATTCAGCCAATCAACAATACGACTTCTCAACCAGCTTTGGTAGACTATGAATTTGTGACGCACCTCTGGTACTGGTTTATGCGACTTGATGAATCAAACGGGAGTTTTTGTCGAAGCAACCACTATTAAACGCAAATTTCCCGCTTTACCAAACGCGATGCGATCTTAGCATTAGTTCCGCTACCAAAGCAGAACTCGGATTTTAATACGTTTACAATAAGGATTCTGTAAGACGATTTATTGAAGGAGGTTGGTTGGTTCCTTTATTTTTGCGAGCAAAAGAAAAAACACCCTAAATCACTAGAAGGTGTTGCCTCCGTTTTAGTAATCATTCTATGTAAATCAACTGATTTCGCTCCTTTTTTACTGCCAGCATGTGTGTCTGGACGGTACTTTGACCATGGTCACTAGTCTTGTTCTATAGACATTCGTGGTCCATTCGCCTGTCTGCATGGGAGCAAATGATAGGCGCTGCAGTGTGATTGTCACCTGATAGGGACCACGGTCATTCCAAACAGCTTGGGCAACACACTGGCGGCAAAGTCTATGGCTCGGTGCTGCAATTCGATTGTTATTTAATTGCGCTGCCAAAGTACATTAATTTAATTCCGATGTGACTGCCTACTGAGCAGATTAAAAGTGCTGCCTTTAAAGTGGATGTTCTGCAACACGTTTTGAGTGTTCAGGAACACCGGTCTGTTTTAATTTTTTGACAGAACCAACAGCGTTAAAAAGAACGTGCCATCATAAGTATGCACAGTTCGAGGAATCTATTCCAATGAAACATCAATCCATCTGACCGCTCATTCCAATTCATCTCTTTCAAAAGAATGATTTTCCTTTGGCTAGTGGAGGCCTCGATTCAGTCGTTTGGCTCATTGAGGAAGAAGAAATGAACTCTCTTCTAGTTCTGCAAAATATTATTTGAAGAAAACAATGCTTAATTATACATAAATCTAAGGCTAAATCACCCATTCCGGTCGGTTATTCGTCCATCGATACATACAGCTTAAACCGACTACATTCATGATGCTTTCATTTATTAAAGTCTTGGTTGAAGTTAAGAGCTGTTGATGCTGCTAATACCGTAAGAAGGTGACGCATTTTAGATCCCAGTTTTTCTCTTAAAACTGGATGATGTGACATAGAAGTACTGGAATTTTTCTCAAAGTAAATGATCGCGTCTCGCGACAGGTAGAGTGCGTCTCTTCCTGCCCTTTGTGTTCGTATTCTTGCACATCATTTGAATCAGATTCTATCAGCAAGGTTGGCCTTGATAGGGTTATTATTTACGCACTTTAATATAATTCGATTTTCCTATTCCTTCTCTCCATCTCTCCTGTGTTTTCCTCTTAGACTCAGTACAATCCCTTGACCTTTTCCAATCTCCTACGCACTGGAGGCTCATAATTAGCCTGCGCTCAGCATATTTTAAATTCGATTGAATTGTAACGAAAGGGTAGGCACTTCGCAGGTTTCGTATTTTTTTTTTTCTTTTTAATGAACACGGCTAAGCTTACCAAGAATAGGATTTATGCCCTATGGTAAGTGTGCACTCTCAGAGATACTTTAAGGTCCTGTTGTTGCGGTTTGGACAATGGAAGTAATCAACTAGCTGCTAACTCACTGATAAACGGCTTACGATGGATGGGCTCATCTGCAAGGTGTTCTCTGTTGTATTCAGCGACCTCCAAGAGAAGTTATCTGCAACGCTGTCAATAGCACTGAGCACTCAAAGCGCAAAGCCATAACTATTACGGACGCGGTCTACGCTTTTGAACACCTTTGGTGATTAGTTGTGTCGCATCTGGTGGGTGGACACTTAGACAAACCTTCTGAAAGCCACCTTTAACAACACATTGCGAATCGCATTAATATTTACCTGTTCCATTGGTGAGGAAGAAAAGACTGTGTAGGCAGTCAGTATGTGGTAGTAGAAAGAGAGTTGGAGGTCATCAAAGCATTTGTGCTTAATCGTGCGTGTTCTTCAGGTTCCTAAGCCGGCTTTTGGCGTGCCGTTATTAAAAACTGTTCCCTCTCTTCCCCAACCTGACGTTCACGAAGGATGTGAGAGGCGCAAGAGAAACTGTAGTATTGGGCAGGAGAATGAGTGACCCGATAATTGGCTGTGCGAATGAATGACTATTGACGCGCGGTGAGTACAGCGCATCTGCCAGTGATGCTAGTGTACGTAGTATCGCTGTTGACGTTAATTGCGTTAGTGATGGTGTGGTGGGGTTTTTGATGCGTGTTGCTCCAGTAACGTACAAGCAGATTAATAAAAGCATGACGGTGTGTAATGATTGAATTCTCGAGTTCGTTCACAAACTGGAAGCGGCAAATAGTGGCAGAAATAGGCTTTCTGGATGCTTAATGACGAAGAAGCTAGAGATGCCTCCATTTTTTATAATTTTCTGTGCTTGTATGCTGTTGCGCCAGCAAAATATGCAAGTTTTTAGCGTGCTTCATGCTAACTCTCTGTCTTTCATTGTAAGAAAAGAGCAATCGTTATGTGACAGAAATTACGTGGGCACTGATAGTGGACGAATCAGACTGTGGTTAAAATTAATCAAGCTTTTCTTGGTAGAATGGCAGAATAAACATCGCAGCCAATTGCTTTAAATTGGATTACGTCAGACGCCTACACCTTCACGGTCCAAATGAAGTGCGCAGTCATTGCAGCTGCGGCGAATATGTTTACCATTGTCTGCGTTTCCGTGAGCTCCATGGAGCTGCCTTAATTCTCATTTTAATGAATGCCAATTGACCTTAAGCTTTAGTAGCACGCATTTTACTCAATCAAAAGCTATGACAATTATGTTACTGTCTTTAAGTCTTCATTCGCATCCTGTTGGCGCTTCTCTGAAGCGCTCTGCTTTGTTGGTGACGTTGAGATTATTCAACCGGACACTTAGCGGCAGCATGAAGATTTAATGTCGCACACAGGCAGCGTCGACGGGCTCGACTCATCCGGATATGCATCTACACACAGAGAAGGATGTTGATGAGGAAGACCTACCCGGTTCTTTCAATGTCTAAAACGCCCATGTCTACTTCCTTTCACTAGGAGACTAACATGATTGAAAGTTCTCCATGTTCTTACTCAGGACTCATGCGTATGAGACGCGCACCCTAGCAATAGGATTGTTTGCTTTTAAAATGACAAATGTGGTGGAGGACATGTGCGTTTTCCTTGTCATTTATTGGGAGGGGACTGACTGGTTAGGTGACTTGTCTGTGTTACGCGTGGGTAGTAGCTGCATGTGATGGGTCGTGAAGGTCCTGCAGTGCTTGTTTTGTACTGTGTGTGTGCATGTGTCGCATACGGCTGCGCTGTGGTCATCAACAGTCACTGTTATTTGGCTCTTAGAGAAGCGTGGAGAATCTGAGGAGCCTGCGTACTCTTCTTTTAGCAAGAAAAAGCATCAATGCAGATATGCACGCTCGTAGGAAGCCATGGTGTTGAGGGACGTGTGACACGCAATCGCATTAGATGGATAGATAGATGGACGAATGGAAGGATGAAGACCAGGAGTTGTGAAGGTGTAGACGAGAAGGAGAAGCGGACAATATTGAAGTAGTGAGCTGCACAGAAGTGGGGGTCATGAGTTAGGAAACTGTAGGTGAGGGTGGAGTCGGGGAGGAGAAACGATGGGGTAGGGAGGATTGAGGTAGGCATCCTAAGCGAAAATGAAGCAAGGTGGTCATTCGCCCAATGTGACTAATTAAACAGTTGTTGTGCGTTTGGTGGATGCCGACTAACACCAGCTTCATAAGGTGTGAATTGACCGACCTGTGGAGTCGATTGATTGAGGAGGAGACGGAGGAGATTGAGATGATTTTCCACAAGTGCATAACGCCAACGAGTTTGAGCTTGTTAGAAAGAAAGTAGTCGGCTTCCAAAAACTGGCATTTGTGCATTCAGCTTGAGGAATTTATGGGCTGCCAACCAGTTGTTCAACAGACAACGATGTCTTAAGACATGAGTGCCTGCGTTGTTGATGTTGAAATGTGTGAATAAAAATGAAAGGTGTCCACAGTCATACCCAATTTCGTGTCTACTGGCAACCCCTTGAATTTCAAGAGGAATGAGTTAGTTACTAGCCAGACTGACCACTTCATCCGCTTGGTCACGTTGGCACATTTGCAATAGATGGAGGCTTGGCTACTAGTTAGTCCTCAGTAATAGGCAAGAATCGTTCGACGAACACGCCTCTTTTTTCCTTCCCCTTCTGTCAATCATATCACCAATGAGGTGTGCTCGCTACCAGGTAGAGGGAGGGGAAGAGCAGGGTCTACCACCCATTCCATCAAACGACATGCTAGAGAAAGCGACTGAACTGAGAACATAAATCCAGCCACTTCAGTAGTCAGTATCACACACCTGCCTGTCCATGCACCTCAAGAAGCAAATTTCTTTCGGTTGATATGGCGTGCGGGTAACTCACTTCCTACCCACCCACCTACCTTCTTGCCATGGTAAATCTGACTACAGCAACGGAAAGGAAGTCCTACGAAGCGCCATCTCATAGGTGGACTCTCACAATCAACCACTAGAGTGACCGAAATGCACAGTTGGCAGCTCTGTAATGCGCTAAGGACTGAAATTTTGGTCGAGTTTAACATTATACAATCGCCAAACTGTCTGCATACAGTTTCCTCGGCTCAATTTTGTGGTTTCTCCCAATAATTATCACCAGATCATCAACGCTACCACTGACTCCTCCGGGATTTCTCGACTGCCCTCGAGCAGCGAACCCGCAGATTCGACATGCAATTTATCGCCACAAATAAATCACTGGTAACCATTAATAGGGAAATCCGATCACCCACATTTCGTCGTAATTTGAGGAAGTCTTTAAATGACCACAATCAGCAGACACCATCGCGGTGCAAAATGCGCTCAAAGTAAATAAACGCGGCCCAGGTCAGCATTCAACTTAACACTTCGATAGAATTTGATCATTTCACCACAAGCGCCACACAAGCCACTAATTCAGCGAGCCTCAAAAGACACCACTTACGCTAGTATGTCAACACTGCAGGTTTGCTCGCGTACATTCTACGACCCTAAAAATTGGCGATGGCACGCTACACCCATTCCATTGCGTTGTAAGTTTTCGACTTTTTACCCCAACTTTCCAAATTTTGATGGAATCCCACTTTTGCGTGTAACAGTGACCAGAATAAAAACAACAGCTGATTCTCAACCAAATCAAAAACACCTTCGTTTATTCGAGATCGGAAAGTATTTCCAGTAAACCTTGTTCCATCCCTACTTCACAAATACTTCACTTCTGTCGATGCTTTTTGGTGGTCTTGTCACAAAGTGTGTCATTGGCATGCAATACTACTGAACGTACTCGCATTGCAGTTAAGGGCCCGCAAGATGAAGGGTTTGAAGACCTTTCCCTTTCGTCTTTCAGTTTCTTATTCAACTTGCCCCTTATGGGTTATCCACTGCTATCATTTACGCTGGTGCATTCGATGCCACTGCAGAGAGCTATTTCTTCAGTTCTCACTAATAAATTGGATGTCCTTCTCCCCTTTAATCAGCCAACGTACAGGCAAGAAAACCACTAAATCACTTCTTTTATTTTTTATATCTTTGGCAGAAGGAGGGCTGTGAGAGCAGCGAACGGAACACACTGAGCTGATTCAACTCCGGATTCGGTAAACAGTGATTGTAACCGCAGAATGCAAGGTTTTATCGTCATTTGCCTGATATCCTCTTAAGCTTTTAATTGAAAAAAAATAAAAAAAAAAACACAAAAGTGTCACTGCGATGCGAGAATCAGTTGTGATGAGGGGGTGAGGGGACATGCAAGTTGAGACTTCATCGGTGTAGGGAAGTTGTAAACAAAGCATCCTTTATTGTCTGCTCAACTGTCATATGATAGCTACTGTGAAGTGATGGCTTCAGCTTTGAGCATATGAACGCAGACGATTGGGGCAGAAGAAGCCGTTGAGCAGAAAACTTTAAGAACCAGGGCGAAGTTGCGCGATACAATACGGTGAACGCATAATTCTGATAAACTGCGAATTATTGTCTTCGAACAAATGATGTCGATGATTCCAAATGATTTGCAAACGAATTATTGTGAAATAATTGAAAGTTATGATAAGGTTTTCATGGGAAATCATGTTCTTTGGTGAACTTCATCATCGAAAAACAATGGTATTACCATTAGCGGCTAAAACTAATCAATTTTGTGGTTTTTAGAATTTTTTAAGTTATTAATGGCTTGTTGATAGAAAGTGAGAGGAGTATAGGGGATGGACAAAACCAACAGAGAGCAGTGGAGCCATTGTTTTGCGGTGATGACCTCAGCTTGACTAATCAAATTGACTACGACGACTTTGCAGCAGCAGTCAGGGATAGCCAAGAAAATGGACATTCCTCGATTTGGATTGTTGATGCGGCGCGATGGTATTTAACATTGTCGTTTGAAGGCCAAGTCCAGCGCTGTATACCTATTAATGACTAACAACCTCTTCAGTTTTGACATTGCTTTTGACAAAATGGAAAAGAAGTCAGTTACACTTGAATCAGTTGCACCGTTTATTTACCTACAACCATCGGAGGTGATGGAAAGAATTTGCACCTCTCCTGTTGGTGTTACTGAAGAGTCGTCTTTCAGTCACTTACGCTTGCCAACACATGATACGCATAGAACGCACCATTTGTTTGCGAGTCAAATTAAGTGCTCATCAAAGGCATCATGACACTCGGCATGAAGCACAACATCAAGTATGAATTATCAATTGACAAGAGACACAGTTTAGAGCTGTGAGGCCTTTCTCCAGCGATTATAAACGTATACCCTTCTTTCAATTTGTTCCATGTGGTATTTTACAGGGCGGCTTTTATAGACACTTTCTCGGTACGAGTGATTTAGGATGATTAGGCATTTTGTCTTATTTTATGAGGCTTTTAATAAATAACTAATGGTTCCGGAGTGATGCTCAGGAAGGCTACATGATTTGTTGGCGTGCTATATGTGAGAATGGAGCAAATGCTTTGCAATCGGCAATGAATGGGATTTTTGCAAGCACTTCAGACGGACACTTGTGCACCAGTGAGGAACCAGCGAATGTGCTTGCAGCTGCACATCCGTGATGAGAGAAGCACATCATGCGCATATCTCGGTGAAATATTTAACTCCAACTTGTGCGGTGCTAGTGCGATGATGCAGTTCTTGTGAGTGCGCCAAATCAAGGAATAATTAATGTCAGTGCTAAATGGACTAACCACGTAGTATCTCTAAAGCACACCTCAAATATACCAACATCAAATTGTGTGAAGATGGAGGGCGCCCAGTAGTTGCTCACAAACACTTAAAAGTTCATTCGTAAATAATCCTGCTTTACCATATCTAAATACGTTTTGATGTTCATATCTTTGTTATGGAGTGGCTTGCATTAATTGACACCATCACGACCTTACAATGGGATTATGCAGGCCACTGGTAAACGTCGATCCACTTCACTAATGCTTGTGTGCAGAATGGTTGGCTTGGGTTCTAAACTCTCATTTGCCAGCCTGAGATGGTGGCATGGCATGGAGCACCAGCGGTTCGATGAAGCTAGTGCTGTACTGCTTGACAGCAATGAAGTGCTAGACACGCATGAAAGCTGAGTGGGAGGGGATATTATTTCAAGTGCGCGAATGAACTGCGATGATCAAGTGTTGAACATCGTAAAGATAGCGCATTACTGTCCTCCTCTGCCTTCGGTGCTAAGCTGCTAAATGTAGTAGAGTGGATACCGCGTAAGATATACTACAAATCGCACTAACGAATGGCTACTACTACAAATAGTTGAAGTTCTATGAGAGATTAAAGGCAATTTCTTTTAATTCCATCTCGGGATCATGGACAGATGCTATTAACGAATCCGGTCGCATTCTACGCAAAGTGGACTCTTGTGGTGGCCAAAATTGAAAAAATAAACCTCATGCGCACAGATACCACAGTCATGCTTTGGAAATGGCAACGTCAATGTTACTGTTGTTACTACTTACGCGACGTAGACTCTTAATTCTTGGTTTGAAAATAAGCAATTGTTGGCTGGTCAAAAAACCACGAATCCGCTCAAAAGAATCGACAACACGTTTGCTCTCCCGTGGTAATTCAGTATTTGTTAAGTCCAGTGGTTTAACATGCAACTTTCGCTTAAGCATTGTGATAAAGTAACTCACAAGTGCCGAAGCCAAATAAAGAGGAAGCACAACCCTCAAACTGGATTTGGCTTTCTGGGAATTAACAGCGTTTATTGAAACACAAAACACTAAAATTCCTCAAAAAGCGAAAATGATGGGTGGTTAGTCCAGTGAAATGGATTAATGAAAACAGTCACCCCTCCAAAGGCAACAGGCTGTGGAATAATCACCCGTTCAAAAGCTTTGCATCAACCACACGCTATGCTCCACACATCTCAAAAATGCAAGTGTCTTACCGTTGACAGTCTGCATTGCTCCACATGTTTTTACTCTTTCGCTGCACTAAGTGGTAAGACGTGTCGTAACGATGGAGAAATGCGTGCATTCTGAAACTACAATGGAGTGAAGCTGACAGTGCGCTGATTCAATAGTCGTCTAAGAGGACGTGCAACGTCAAATTTCTCAACTGATTATATTGCCTTGATCACCGCATCGAGACTCCTTTTCGCAAAGCTTTCAAGACAGCTTTCTGGGTTTCATAAATTATTTGCTCTGATTTTTGCTTATCTAAGGAAGTTTCTCTATGAGGTACGCAGTTACGCATGTTTCGCCCATGCATTGAAGTTAACTGCAAGAGGACCGAATAAAAAATTTGCTACCATTAAAACCCAAACAACCCTCTTTGCTGCCATTAACTTTGCAAAATAAGATTAAATCGATTCCGCTGGAGAGGAAGTGTGATGTGGAGTGCAGCCGTTTGAGAAAATAATAACAAGGCAAATGTGAAGATGGTGACATGCGATATCATCTTTGCCACTTAAGTTCACAAAGTAGCAGTGTAATTTGATAGCGCGAACGATTATGCCCATCTTATCCTTCTCAACTTCATGCTACAAATGGTAGTGCTTTGATAATTCTCTTTGTCATGAATGGTTTCGTACACGCTGATAAAGGTAAGGACTTGATGAGCTGCCGCTCAAAGCATTTGCACCGACGAGGGTATCTTCTTGCTTTTGGTCGTTACGACTTCGCCGTGGGCAATGCTGAAATATCTAGGGTAGTAGACATTTTTACAAATTCTTCATTCGTCTGCATTGGAACCATGCTCTAAAATGAGGTAAACAAGAGTTTATTAAACTTGCCAATATTTTACTTATGGGAATATCGCAATAACCAAGATGATCACATAGAAATGTTAAGGGCTTGACTACTTCCATTATGCAACTCGGTCACGTAGTTCCTTTGCCATTAAACTAACAATTGAAAGGAGCGCTATTAAAATGCTTTACACAACCCGTTATTCCTAATAAGCTGATACGTAAGACTCCAAATGAGGGTTATTCCACAAAATGAAAATTGTTTTATGCGTCAAAAGGTGTCAAAAGTTGGCCTAAAATAGACAGTGGTGCCTGAAAGCATGACTATGACTAATTATAGAAGCCAACTCAAAGCACTTCCCTCCACCGAATGCAGCCATGTAGAAGGAGAAGCAATCGTGGTCTTGTTAGAACTGGTGGGTAAAGTTTAAAGTGTTATTACAGACTGACCTGCCCCCAGGTTAACTAAGGAAACTGCATGGACGTTCTCCAAGTTTGTCTGCAACTTACAAAAATGAATGCAAGGCTCGTGGGAACAAGCAGAATGAGACGAAGGTTGATCATCGAATCGTAGAGTATAGCGTAGTTGGCGGAGAGGAGCAAAGTGGGAGAGCATTGGGTTCGACCGTCTAGTAGGCATGCGGCGAATCGAGGCCGTACCATCAGCCAGCTGACGTAATTTGTCTTTAGGCCGCAGGACTTCTCAACCATAATGGGTGGTCAAACTGCGCGCCTACACTAAACGTTTGTCCATCCATGACTCCACATGGGAGCAGGCCACGGCAAGTCCTTTCTATTTGAGTTCCCTAGTGTACTTCTTGTCATGATGACTCACATTTTGGTGACATGAAATAAAGTTGTGGACGAGGGTCCTCTCTTGCTCGCCAATGACAAGGTGGGTTAAGATGCCACAACACTGAGCCAGGTCAATATGAGTGATGATACCATCGTCTATTACAGCCAAACACAGACCTTAAAGGGAGTCAGCAAGGCACGGAGCGCTTGGATATGCCTCGGCGTCGAGGATAAAGCAAAGGATCACAGGTAGCAATCCAAAACAACTCTTCTATGCTCATATAATAGTTGAACGAGGCGAGGTTTACTAGGGTTGCTACCAGCATAACATATTCCCCGTTTAGTTCGCCGCTTTTAACCCTCATGCCCTTAAAGCAAGGGGATAAACTTAGTATTGACAAAAGTTTTAGCTTTCCAACCACTCGTTTACATCGGGAAAATTTGCAATATCTTTACTACCATATCTGTGTTTGCTAAACGCCTCTCACCCAAAACACATTGCTTTCATTCTGGTATGTTGTACGCACCAGTTCAGAGTGTAAGATACAAAAAAATGTTGATAGAAATAAGCTTTCCGATACATTTGATAACCTTTTAACCATCACGTAGTTTTATTCAGAAAGTTGCTTGCCTAACGGATAACTTGTAATATCCAATGTTAAAGACTATCAGTTAGCGAATGCCTTTCTTATAACACCAGCAAAACAATAAAATATTAATTTGATTGAATCGCTATTTTATCAGTCGATAGTTTTGACTGGCTCATTAAAGATGTAATCCCAGCAAAAACTGGGTGTCGCAATCAGAGCTGATAAGAGCTATTGCCTTAGCTTCTGGAAGGCTCCGTCATATTTCTCCGTCCACTTACATTTTTTTCCTTCTGATACTCAACCTTCTGTTCATTAAGCGTGCTTTTTGTCCCCAGGAGTAACAATAGGTGCAATTCGTGCCTGTGGAGTAAAAATCCTCTTACAATGCCTTCAACTAAGAAGGCATCTGTTATCGTCATTCCCCTCAGGTTTGTTGACGGCCACAAGCATCGATCACGACTGTTCGGAAACGCTATTTGAATTACATTTGCTAGCGTCAAAGTGTGCATATCGCACTGGCCATTATATTCTTCTTAAGACAGGATTTTAATGTGCGCGTGCTGTGGAAATGGCTAATCTTAATTTGATATCTAACAAAGGAAGAATGACTGCTAACTTTGCCTGTTATGCCTCATCGAATAAAATGCATAAGCCCTCATCCGTTCCAGCAGTCTCAAAGTGCTCAGTGCAGCGAAGATATCCAGGACGCACTTTTGCCACCATAAAATTTGTACACCTAAATTGCTACATAAAAGATTTGTTTTCGATAAAATAAGCGAATGCCGTAGTGACAGCTATCTTCTTTATCCATCATGGTGCCACGCAAAGATAAACTCTCACCTATTTGAAGAAGTTGAAGCTTAAATTGATCTATTAAAAATCTTCTTAAGCACCACCGAAAGTCAACACTCATGTTGAAGAGATAATCAGAGTACACAGTTTAAATGCTTACAAGTCATGGAGATATGATGAGTCGTTTCCTTAATGTCGCAATGTCCAACGGTGGCCTTGTGTCTGCCACGGTAAACTCCTTGCAAAATCAAATGTCCCAACTCACAATGACTTCTGTTTGCAGACTTGGGTATTTATTGTACAATTGAAATAATTTTTACAGACTTTCCACAGATGAAGTTCAAAAGAGAACAAAATCTCAACGATGTGGAACTTTATCGTTTCCTTAGTTTTATTATCTTTAGAGTTCTTTGCTTAAGAAAACCTTGATTTTATCGCCTTTGGCAGGGACACATTCCAGGCAAGCTTGACTGTTCCTACATGCCACTCTTCTTACGCACTATCCGTTGTAGCATAATTTTGTCAACCCAAGATTCGCTGGTTTTAGGTTGGTGTTTTGGGCCTACTTTCTTACTGAGAATGCGTTTTTACGGTAAATGCATTAGTCAACTGGTTGTTGGTTATGCTACGCCTACCTGTTTCAATTTTCAGTAGCACACCAGCTCCGTACATTTTACAATAAAGACCTAGGTAGACCCATTTCTCATGACTTCAAAATGCATACATGGAACGCATTATTGAGACGGCAGAACTCGAAAGCGTGCTGAGACCATCTTAAGCTGCAGGCGGCCGTAAGTTGTTTAAAGAATTACCAAAACAGAATGGAATTCTATTAGAGTTTGGTTGAAACTAAAATGGTGAGCATGAAGTATGAATAGTTCCTTCATTTGTTCAAACATCTGGTTATAGCTCGATCTTCCTCTTCACCAAGCTGTTCACGCTGTTTAAACAAATGGACGAAAATGCGGAACGTGATTGTTTGCTTATTTTAAGGAATGCAGGTTTTCAAGCAACCCTATCCGAGGCAGATAAGCTCATAATCCAATTTTTACTAAAGACGTTCCGTTGAGAAGGGAGGCGATAGGTGTGCGGTGTGTGGGTCCAGAAACAGGGCTCCCAAACAAATTGACACCAGTGTGTGGACCAACCTCGAAGTAATCCACAATTGCCCCAAGCCCGCTGCTGTAGTCATCACCCAATGCAGACGTCATGTCCTTCTCACTCCCACTAAGCACGGCACGCAGCCAGCGCTATCGTAGTTTGCACCAGTGATAGCTGAATCTCGCAGTTCACAATCATATCTCAGTAGTGGTCCTTTGGTTGAGTAATTTCTCCGTAGTGATTCACTGTTGCACTTAGGATTCGAAAATCAGGATACAGCAGTACATGGATCATGCAAACATAACAGCGTCGTGCTACCGAAGTAGAGCATGGATGATGTTACAAGGAAATGGAGAGAAGATTGGGATTGTAAAATAGGAAATGAGAAAGTAATGAGATGCATTTCGTTTATCTCAGTGGCGAAAGTCACACCATTGCAACTTTGTGGAGTCAGTTATTTATACAATTCCTTGATGTGCAAATAACTTTCTCGTGGGTGGAACCGTCGCTTCATTTTTGATGTCTACGTGCGTGTAAGCATGCTAATGCACCCACGCTGAAGGAATACGCCAAACGTCGGACTTATAATGATTGATATGTGAGAAGATGAAAGCATAACTTCACAGAACACGTACTACACACAGACTGATAATCTGCTGGCTGTCGGCTAGTGAGGGCAGGTGCTCCAACACGTGTAGATAAATCTTCCAACACAGAACGGCAATCTGCATTAAGAAATTGCATCAGAGAATGAGAATCGCAACACTGATCTTAAGGGATATGCACGTCTACTTGAGTTTAACAGTAATAATAATAATAATAATAATAATTTTGGACTAAATGTTGGACTTTGGCTAGTCGACTTGGTCCCAAATTCCCATCCCTCCAAAGCCGGGTTCTCTATAGGCCTATTTCAATTCCTCCAACTTATCTGGTCATCATCACCCTACATCCTACATCTTTCACTGTCCACCTCACTTTCTCTCCAAACACATTAAGTCTTCCTTTTCCCAAGAATTGATGCTGATTCGATGTAAGGCATGGAAGTCCCATTTGTCCAGTAGTTGCAGTTTCTTTATGTTACTCTTCGTTGTCTTTATCACTGTCTGGTGTCGAGGGAAGCCTCTCTGATCGGTGGCTGTTTTGTTCTTCTCGAGGACAGGTTGAGCAGGACTGCAGCAAAAAGTGACTGCAGTGTTCGTGGATTACATAGTCAAGATCAGAACACTTGAGTCACTTCAATCAGCAGATCTGTTATTCAAAGTTGGCTTGACCTGGACCATGAGTGACGGGATTATCTCTACCACTGTGATGTCAGTCTGTCTATCACGCCACGTTTAACCATATCACACCACACCATGTTTCACGAATAAACACGTGCGATCATCTCGTCCTCCTAGTCCCCTTGCCACGATGATATGCGCACAGAATGGTGAGTTATTCATTACTTAGCATTTCTCACCATCATCATGCTCGACTGTTGCTCCGCACACATTTTGCTTTGTCAGGTCTCTTTATAAAGGTGGTCTTCTGCCTGATCACTGTTATCGCCATGGTGGCGTGTGAGCCACCCACGAAAACTGAACAGGCACAACTTCTTGAGGCTCATTTGGAAGTTCGCGAAAATGTGCAGCCTACTGCCAGCAATATGCGACTAGTAATAAGTCCCTTCCTAACACCTTCGTGGTTGACTAGACATGTGTTGACACTGTAATCTGTTTCGCATGTAAATGTTCTTTGCCTAGACTTATTCAAAAAAATTGGAGAATCTGGCAGATTCATGGGCGTACAGTGGAGTTGTACAAAATACCATTGTCATTAGTGGCATAAAGCCACCCATCACTGAAGGCGTGTGCGCCTGGAAGAAAGAAGTTAAGCAATACAATTATTACAACAACTCTTGCACAGGGATTTGTAGTCACTATACACAGGTGAGTAAATCGTGTTTGTGTGCGTGTGTGTGCTATTCATGATATGCGGAGTGTGGATGCAATCAAAGCCACACAGCGAAGCCATTCACTTTTTACTACTGAGTGTGTAGAAGAGTTGTAAGCGGGTGGATTCATGTGCATGTTGGTGTGGTATTGAATAGTCTGGTACGAGATGGTACGTCTTGTCATGCCTTCTTTCCCTCCACGTGGACATCTGGTGTGGGCAACCACAAATGAGGTGGGCTGTGCAATGCACCAATGTTATGACATCATACCTGGTTAAAGAATCCACAATACTTGATTGCTTGCGATTACAAGCATGGGCAAGTTTGGTTTCGTCTGCTCGTCTGACAGATGAGGTGCCTGTCGATACACTGCTATGTGCTCACTGATTTAGAGGGAACCTCAAAGGACAGCGGCCGTATGAAGAAGGAGCCAGCTGCAGCCACTGCCATAAAAAACAGGATTGTTTCCGCAACCAATGCGTCAAAAAGCGAAAAGGCCATCACGAAAGAGTAGCCGTCCCAGTCTGTGTGGTATACAAGGACTAGTTGTGTACCGCATGTAGTGGTTGTGACCAAAATTATGTCCTGCAAATTAATCGCCATCCCTCCAAACACTCCTACCACACTTCTCCACCTTCCCACCCTTTAAGCTCTGTCACCTCTCGAGTATGTTTTCTTTACTTCCCACTCCTTCTTTTGGCAGAATAAATGCACACAAACACATATGTTGATGAATATTGCTATGAGGAGATGGTGTGTGCGGCGTGTAAGGAAAAGAGCACCTTGTGGGGCTTAAAGCTGGGAGTACGGCGAAGGAGGTGATGGGAAGGTGAGGGCCTTAGAGATAGTGATGTATGGGGTGAAGGAGAAGAAGGAGATGTGTTTGCCTCAGGAATAGAAGTGCACGAGCTGTAGAGATAGTGCCAATGCTTTAAATTCGTCTCCATATTGCAGCATGAAATGGGAATACATTGCAAACAGGCCTGACGCTATGGAGGGCAGAGACTGGCTCAACTAATGAGTCGGCTGGGCGCGTTTGAGGAAAGTTAGCTGCTTTTGGGTTCACAGACGAATTACATCCCATGCATTGTGGCGTTTGGGATGTCGACAGGAAATAAGTCTTATCATATTACAAATGGTCTAGGCAGTGGACTGTTAAGAACTGTGGTTGGACCCAAATGGCTGTGTAAGCAAGAGTATTTTCAGTCAGTTTTGCTCAACCCGCCTTTACATCGAATGGAATGTCAAGACTCATTTGAGTATGAGTTGTCAAGGAAATACTAAGTGAAGAGATTTGACACGTGTACTTGCCACAATGACGATGGGATAAGTTTAGCAAGGAGGTCATGTCCGTACTACGAAATTTTTAAATTTATCGCATTTCGTATAACAAAATTAGACCACAAATTTATCATTTACATTTAGCCTGATGTGCAGATGTAATGTAGGATGAGCGGATGGATGGTTTTACGGATGGTCAGATGCAATATTCATGTAGGAATACGGGGATGTGAAACCTTGAGAACAACTTCCGAGCGTCAGGTCGACGGACCTGTTTTAAGCAGTTTCAAAGTTGGCGATGCTCATATGATATGAGGTGAGGAGTAGCTTGATTCTGTGGTACCGACAGAGGTTCTCCTACAACCCTTTACCAACACGCTATCGGTCCATTGTTTTGTCAAAGTCAATAAAAATTTCTTAGAGCAGTCAGTCTTCTCGTCCTGGGGCAAGTTGCTGAAAGGAGGGGGAGAATGGAGAGATCCCCACATACAAGTGGTTAGTCAATGTTAGTAGGCAGTGCGTGTCCAATTGAGTTTTAATAGTTGACTAGCTTATGCAGAATGTTATTCGCATTAATAGTATGACTTATGCAGAAGTTTTGTTTCTAAACAATCAAAGAACTAATCTAGTGGGGTTTGAAAATGATTAAATAGCTGTACATTGACGACTTGCCATGGACCAATCACAATTTCTGAGCTGCCGGACTATGTTGTCGCTCTCTTTACGCACTCCACGAAATTGTCAAAGAGTTGACAAAGTGGTAATTTATTGCATTTTTCTTGACGTTTATGTAATTGTTTGCAAATGTCGCAATCGGAAGTCAGGTGAATTCAATGCCGTAAGTCTTGAGTGTTACAACATAAATCGCATTGTCCACCGCGATCTAAAGACTAAAAATACTCCGGTTGATGAAGATAGAAATGGGTCAAATCCAAGTAACTTCAGTGTCACCAAGTCTTTCCATTGCTCATTCTCAAAGTTGATTAACGAGGTAAATTCTCCATTCTTTAGAACTCACTGGAAATTCACTTGACTAATAACTGTGCGTCTCAAGTCGCTCCCCTGGCATTTTCAAACAGAAGCTTTAAAAGTTGCCTCCATTCCATGCCATAGGTCACTTTTACGACAAACAACTATACGATGCATTGCTTTGGTTTGTTGTGGGTGAGGCATTTATGCGCCTCCCCTAGGACATCCCATATCGTGATTATCAAGATTCATTTTCTCTTCATCCAGATATGCTGAAGCTCCGAAGCACTATACATGTATTCTCACTCTCCATCACCAACAAATCCTCATTCGCTTTAATGCAACTAGACATTCAACAAGACGGCATCAGAGATCGCCTCCTGTTTGCATTGATGAATGTACTGAATCCAGCCGCAAGGTCAAGAATACATCTGTCCAAAACGACAACTCTCTCAAAGTCAAATCTGTCTATTTGATTTCTTCTGTTACAAGAGGCAGTTTTGGAGAGTGCTTTACCTAATTTTGCCGCACAACGAAGCGTTTACGGTCTACCCGAGCGTTCCTCTAAAGAGACTACATTCCTACTAACAAACACGACCGAAGGTGGGGTTTCATTTGAAGTTATTGTGTAAATGCGTGCCAGACCGGATAGGAGGCGTACAATAAAATATGGGATCATAAGGTAGTGATTGGTGAAAGTGGCATGCAGGATGAATTATAGATGTTAAGTGGCATCTACGTAGTGCTGTAGATAGTGATGCATGTCTAGCACATGTGGATCATTCCAAGTGGAACATTAAAATAAGAAATTAGTCGATAGAAAAATTAAAGCTGATGCCTTGTGCTCAAACTAACGCGATGTTCTTGTCTTGCTGAATATTAACATTATATGTACACAAGGAATGCATTTATGTGTACTAATTGGCATCTCTGTGGCCTAATGCATGGTCTCATGTTGAGATGCGACTCCTGTGTAAGTGGAGATGAGGAAATGGTAGGTAAAGCGTGGCATCGTCGGAATCAGTGCATCCGACTGCATTGATTACTGTGTATAACCAAATCGAATTCTGTGGCATAATAATTAGAGGTCGACGCGTTTTAAGACGTCATTACAATACCTTGTTTGATTGCCGGTCTCGGCTCTAGTCGGGTGGTCTGGCCTCCAGACCACGTCAGCAGTCCCTTCCCTCCGCTTTTTGAATATTTACATTTCGTCTTAGCATTGTACCTTCTTTCGCCTTCGAGGAAGCCTCGGGATGCTTCACTCATAATGCCGTCCTTTAAAGCACCCATTTTCAATTCCTACCACCATAAACTTTACTACAGAGCAAATATTCAGCATCATGATACGCGTCTGATTTCCATCCTGTCCAACGTCTACATTTACATCAGTTTTTGAGCTGACCAAACCATTGCATGGAATTTCAACTGCATCTGCAAACAGTTCATCAGGCTGATGCTTGAAGTGGCCTAAAATTACAAAAGAGACGAATGGTGCTACCGGGTTGGGTAGCCCTAATCGAGTTCACTCGTGTTTAGTTCAGCAAGATGCGTATTCACTGCAGAAACCACTCAGTAAAGGTCATTCGTGAACATCAAACCCGCGTTAGGGAGATCAAGAGCAGCCTTGATTGTGTGCTGCAACGGGTATTTGCTTTCGACGAAGACTGTTTAAACTTGCAATAGCGAAGCATTTTGTTACTAATGCTTACGATTTATTAATAGGGGTGAGGGCCCCCTTGATGCTTCGTACAGTGAGTGGTTACGAGCAATCTCAAACCGACTGATTAGTAGTAGTTGGATATTTTTGGTGCGGACATAAGCAAAAGTCTTAGAGCTTTTCTATTTTATGTTAATTCTTAAAGCGACTTTGCATTGCATTCCAAGAAGTAAATCAGTAAGAGCTCAGTAACATTAACGCTCTCTCGAAATTCACTAAAATGCGCAAAGTAAATACGAATAGAAAGTGTTGTTTAAGTCCATCACTGTTAATTAGTTTCAGGACTGTACTCATCCTGCAGAGGCCTGGAGAGCAGGGCGTGGATTGTGTTGATGGTTGAGCGTCTAGTGGATGTCACCATCCCTCGAGTGAAATTGCAGTGCAGACGTGGTCGTAAAGCCTCTTCAAATGTCTTGTCCCAACTGGTCATGTAGAGGTGCATCTGGCTGACTGCGGCTTTTCACTTTGTTCACCATCGTCCTCTTCTCGCCTCCATTCCTGCTCCCATCTTCTATCGTAACACTGTGCAATTTCACTTCCAAGCATGAATGTGATACTTTCTACGCATTTGAAAATGTTTCCATGATTTACTCTGATACAGGCGGGTAACATTTCCCTTTTTGATTGAAATTTGCAATTTTATCAATCGGTGGTTTCACAGATGCCTTTTATCTAACTATTAAAAGCACTTTCTTTGGGGAGCTTGTTTCTCTTTTCTAAGTTACAGCCAAAAGCGAAAAGGATGAAGTTGGAAGCACATGATTTGTATGTGGAGGTTGTAAATGTCATCTTCCCGGTATCCGCTACTAACCGTCTAATTTGTCGTCTTCATTTCCTGTTCGTAAGTTCTATTCCCACACTGTATTGGCACTTGTCAATGATACTTCCTAATATGTTGTGGCTGGCGGATTGTTTAGTGGATTATTTCCACAAAGTCTTAGATTTGTACTAAACGAGGAGGAGGAGTAGTGCAAAGTGCCCAATTTCAACGGTGCGCAGCAACTCAGAGAGGGTGTTTGTATTATGGTGCGTGTGAGTGCCCTCCCTGTTTATAAGGTCTTACAGGATAAATGTGAGGAGGTGAATAAGGAAGAGGAGAGGCATAAAGCAAACACGATGCTGCGATGACTCAGTGTACTGAATTAAGACAAGAATCGGAAGGTAGGTGTTTATTCCAATCAAGTTACGTACAGCACAAAAAAGAAGAAAATTCCGTCATTGTTTGTTTACTTCGTTTTTACTGGTGGACATGTTTTCAATCTTCCTGTTTATTTCGGTTGTCATCGCATTCCCCTTTTGTAGTTGCATTTGCGTTAGTCATGAGAAATGCATACGACGACTTACTGGTTGTGATTTCATCCTAACATTCCTTTTGTTATTGAGGAGTGGTATGGAAGTCTGCGCTCACTATAGATAATGTGTTGGGGATTAGATGCAAGGAGACAGAATTTGATGAGAAAACCCTGCTCCTCCAATTGGTGAGCTGGAACTTGGTACAGTGGATGTGGGCTGCGTACGCCTACTACAAGGCGCATATTCCTCTTTATTTAAAAAGTAAGGACGCAGACAATCTCTTACTTTCTTTACTCATTCTGTTCGTAAATCTGCCTCAAGAAGTGTCACTTATTTCCTTGTTTCAGACAAGCAATCCGTGATACCGCGACCACCTTATACCATCAATCTACATTTACGTTGCAAGAGTGTCATCATCCTCTACTCTCTGCACGTGTTATTCTCACTATAAATGTTGAGGATTTGACAATTCCCCTTTTGCTGCTGTACTTTCTGTGTCTGCTGCAATAGACCTAGTACATTTATTTGGGCCTTCAGTGAAATCTTGTTCTTCCATTGTTGCAGTGTTGCATCCTATTAGCACTGCAAACATTTAATTGTACTTTGCCATGTAATTGTGTAGCTACATGTCTTCATTTCCTTAGCAATAAATTTTTTTCAAATCTCAGTCATTATCTTGTTTCCTCACAAAGTGGATTAAAATCAAAGCGAAAGGAGGAGGACCTGTTGGTAGATCGGCAAAGTGGGCCCAACTCACCGTGGTATCCCTTGCATTTTATGGTGAAACGTGAGTGCTGAGCATTGACTAAAATGAGATTAGAGTGGATCTATCACAATGAGTGCAGATTCTATCCCAACAACCCACAACTCTCAATTATTCGATAAGAAAAGGATTGCTGTTCTATTTTGGCTATCTGGAAATGAGAGGACAATTCCTAGTAGTCCAGATGTCTCTGCCGCTTAGAGAAGATGACGATACACTTACATTCGTGGGATCTGTTGGGTTGCAGCATCATAACAGCAAGTTCTTGCATCTCTCAGATATATCAGATAGCACTAAATGCACCTCTCCAAAGTCTTTTAGAGAAACGTGTCGGCGGTGTTGATGTGACATTTATTGAACACTATTCACTCGGGGTTAAACAAACTGTTCCATCACCATGACTTACAACACTTGCAAGCAAATGATTCCGCATGTCTTCAGCTTCATCGTAAGCATTGGCATGCATAAGTGCTTACTACTTAATTTATTCTTGTGACGTGATCACTGGAATGAGCCTCGTGAAATGGTCATACCCTTCTCACATCATGTGCCTCCGTCAATTGGGTCGTCTCTGCTGCAGACAAGTCAAAGTGACTTATGCGAATCAGCCACTTCTTCATCGTCGTTCACATGGATGTGCCAGACGCGACCAGCTAAACGTGTCTGCGGGTGGGACTTTGAGATTTTAAGGCTGATGCATTACTGAGGTGACGATGATACTGTGCATGTCAGCAAAAAAATTGCAAAATAAAATTAATCAGGTTCATTTGAACGGTGGTTGGATGAAGCTGGTGTACTCTGCTTGACCTGATCGTCGAAAGAGATTCAATGGCAGAACCGGAACGATCCAGTTAGCCAAGCGATCAGCCAGTCACCCCATTCATCAAGCGAGATCACATATTGTAGTGATATGCCCAACGACTGTGCGTATTACTCAGGTTTGCGGTTTCAGTTGTGTATTGGTATTCGAATGTGCGGGCTTTTTCTTGTAATAATGTAACATTCAGACCCTCGTAGCCTAACCGCTTGGCCTTGTTTGCGAATGTGATGGTGAACAGGTTATCACGGTCAGTATGCGGGTGGATTCATTACCACCGCATGCATTACCTGCATGTCACGCATGTCCAAGTCAAAGGAAAGGGCTCTTTTCACACCAGAGTTATGGAAATATCAAACCAATTTTGCTCAAACTTTCACCTCCTACTTCTCTCGAATAGAAGGAATTTTTAGACAAGTCAAAATTTTTTGAGTGAAAATCGGACAGGAACTTGTAAGGGAGCCAATCCGTTGTCTTGATTAGATTTGTATGCCTCTCCTAGAAACGAAAAACACCGGACAGACTGTCTGGGTTTTAATCGATGATGAAAAAACGGACCGCCTTTTCCCATTGGACTGAAGAAGGATTTCATTTAATTCTTCGCATTCTCACCTAGGTTCACCGAATTCCCTCAAATTAAAAAATATTTTAGGGTGGATGGTTATAAAGAAGGCCGGAGGGAAGAATTGATGGATGAATGCATGGGCTGTCATCAGACCATCAGGCTTAGCTCAGATTCGCCACCAATGTGGCACATGGTGGCTCGATTGTAGGACCGAGAGTTCATTGCGATCGCCCTGCACAATGGTACTTCTCACAGTTCAACCGATGATTGACCCACATCGCCATTCCCTACTTTGTGCAATCATTAGCTATGCACACTTTTCTCGCCAAATTTCGTCTGTCAGCAGATCTGCTGCATCTCAGTTCGTCCCACGATGGAACTCGTCCTTGGGTAAAGGAAACTTATTAACGACAAAGAAGGGAAGCATGCAGCTTGTTTGAGCAAGCATCGAGATCAAGTTTGAACCATTGTGATGTTTCCATTAGTCGAGGATTTAATACAGCAAATCCTAGGAAGGAATATTACAAAATGTTACGCGACACCCCATCCACTACACACCTGCTGGAGATGATTAATGTGGCAGCAGTGCCAACGGTGGTGGGCCACCACAAACGGCATCCTTTTTGGTCTGGTGCCAAGACTAATGATGCTTGCTAACCATCAAACGCCTTTTACCTCAAGGCTGCAGGCATGCAAAAAGGGTTGGAAGGAGAAAGCATGATGATGATGATTGCATGAGTGCATGATCAATTCAACCACTGACGATAAGAGATGGCAACAAAAGAATGGATGGATTAGAAAGGACGCAAAGGAGGAGGAAGGATAAGGTGCCCCGATCTTCTGATCTTGACTTGGCCTGGTTTAGCATGGACCAAGAGGGTGAAATGAAATTGCGCCTGGATGTGATAGGGCTGAACTGGCGAATAGAAGACAGGTGAAGCCGTGGTTCGTGGATCAAGGATCTCGACATTTACTCATTTTGGCGTGTCAGGCATAGACCTCTGTCCAAGCGACAGCAGGATAAACCAAAATCAGCCACCCCAAACAGTCCTACAATGTGATAGCGGGAAAGTGAAAGGGATCTAGACAAAGTAGCAGCAGTAGATGATGGTGCTCAAGTGTGCCTACTTTTACCTGCCAAGTTGGCTAGGTTATCGATTGTCGTGGCGAAGACGACATGACTCCATTACAGAGAAACCTATAGAGAGGTAGCATCCGCTTATGCCAATCTCAAGCATCGCACGATGGGATATTATGTCCAATCTTTTCCATGGGGAACTACAAAGCTGAATATCCACCTTGTCTCTTTGCCTGCTCTAAGATGCATGCTCGAGTGATCATAGAGCAGTGTCATCACCTATAGGACCAAGCAAGAACAGTCAACTTGCAAGCAAGAGCAAAGAGGGCTCGGCAACCACATCTCACCAAAATGAAGTGAGAATTCAGCTCCCTTTCTCCGAGACTCTGGTAGCCGCGCTGTCTGAAGGACATTTTGCAGTGGAAGGAGATGTAATGGTCTCTTGTCCCAACTATCCTCTGTCGAGAGTGCTGTTCTGAGATTGTATGTCTCCTTCATTACACACTGTATAAAGGAATTGCCCTGAACAGCGGTTGATACACTGAGTTAGTAGCTAAAGAGAAAATTACGCGGCATTTGAGTTGCGTAGGATGTGAGCTTACAATCGTCGACACGGTCTCATGCTTTGGGCCGCGATAGTCTTTGTTCTGTCGCTCTCGCGTGGTACCCCTACAACGCACCTAGTCTTCCAAGCGTGTCCTCTAAGCACAAGGCCGCGATCCCTGCTCGCAATTTTGTAACACACCTCTTCTTTCTACTTCCATCCTTTTTCTGCCCTGACGCAATCGGCCCCGCAATTCACCATCCTTTCGCAGCAGGACAATAAGTAGCGAGAGAAGAGAAAGAAGGGAAGATGAAAGAAGCTAGTCACTCTTGTCGACTGCTTCCATTCAGCAAACCAAGCACAGGATGCCAATACGAATTTTGCAACTGCAGCCACCACCCGCCTGCTCTGCACTTTTACCTTTGATTCATCATTAGCTCGTACCTAAACCTGGTCTGGAGTCAGCTGTCCTTAGATGAACCTCAGCTGCGTGACGGGTAGGAAGGCAAGTGATAAATTTTCTTTCATATGACAGCAAATACTCATCTTACAGCCAAGTTTGGGACCAGGAACTTTTCCGTCTCTCAATTGGTGGCATGAAACTGCCTTTTGGTCAGCGACACGTACACCCTCAAGGCATGCGTTTACACCTGCCCGCCTTTATGGGCCATTTTTGCATCATGTAAAGCTTGTTGCAATTTACTTGATCACTTGCAGCTGCTCGAAGCTGTCAATTAGGGGAATGCGATGCATTGATGTAGAGACATTGTTCCATAATCTCCTGGAAACCTCTACTGACAGCTACCACCGTTGGCTACCGTTCGTGCACTTGATGGAACACTTTTGTCAGACTAAAGAATTCAGACGCTCTTTTCATAAATGCTGACTCGGAATCAAAAAGACGCAAGAGACCCCGGTATACCTTCTGCTGTTTCCCTTCCTTTGTCCTCCTAATCCCTTATCCCTTTACACTATAGCATAATAGCATGATTCATGCAATGAATTTACCACATTGTAAGCTTCTAATAATCTAAGTGTGGTCAATGTCAAGTAGAAGGTAATACCAGTAGGCGTGAGGGACGCGACAGTTGCCTCTGTTACTTTTCTCATGGAAAATCATCAGCAAGAAGTGATGTACACTGGTAGTATCTGCAGCCACAGTCAGTGAAGACTTTTCTGCCAGTCAACGAGGGAGCTGCAGTACCAACTAATTGCACATACAAATCTCTGCATCGATGTCCTCACAACGAGATTGGCAACGATGGGAAAAATGAAGAACACATTTTGGCCTCATCAAAGGGTGATTGTGGCATACCCAATCGGCATGTCAAACGAGCATCGCTCGCCGTCGGCAGTAAAACATAGACTAGGTGTCGGGTTAATCGTCGATCCACCAAGTGAGAGAAGCAATGGCAAGTGGCGTATTTGATTAATTCTAGCATTCAAGACATTCATAGAATCGAAATGCAACCAATTGAGGGGTATTGTCTCACAGAAACTTCAGTACTGCTATCCTCAATCAACGTAAATTCCTCCAGTCTACAAACTGCCTGATGGCTTGTTCACTGGCAAGTCCTGTTGGCCAATGGACAGCCACACTCAAACCATTGATGTCAGCCTAATGGTCTACCTATTGGCAGGCTAGTCAACTGTCTGACTTGCATCTTAGTCAACGCAAACCTAATTCAACACTTGTGTCAACCAAAATTATACTGGAGGGATCATAAATACTTTGGATATCAGGAAGTCATCCCGCATCCATCCCCAAAAAAGCCCAGAAATGCGCTTCAAGCAGTAACTGTTGCTAAATTTGTTGTTACAACGTCACTTTTGCTATTTAAACAACTTTAAATGTGCTTGCGTTCAGCTACAACTCTCTCGTCGAATAGCACATCATCGCCTTACCCACCTAATTCGACTGTCCAATTAATTTTTAGTGCTCTCAATAATTCACTAGTCAGCCAGCCAGCCGGCCAGCTAGCCATATTAATGCTCAAGTAAGAGGATTGATTCGGTTTCAATTAGCTATCATCAAAGTTGTCGACTAACTAGAAAGAAGTGTCGGTGCAAGTTGGCTTCCTTGAAGGTAGTCATACACAGTAGGTCGGATAGGAGAGAATTTGGTTTTTGTTTACCCCGGTAGCGTTTCCATATCACTGCAATCAAGATTGCCCTCTGCTGCAGTCTAACAGCCACCATGTGGTATGCTAAGCTGCTGGAGAACCAAACCAGACCAAATGATCCACCCGGTTTTCTATCCAACCAAACAAGCAACAGTTTGAGTAGGATCATCGGTAGACAATAAATAAGTGTTTCACTCACACGTAGGTGACTCAGGTGAAGCTGAGGCTTTTAAAAACATTGTGAAACAAAAACAGATTTTGACAAACGGGGCCTAATCAATTTACGTGCCATGTTCATGAAATTTGATTAATGCAGTTGTTTAGAAAGCATTGGTAGAAGAACCCTGTGAAGGAGGGAAAGTTAGGTGCTTCGAAGTGCGTAAAGCCTTAAGCAACTGTCCATGTCTCGTGAAGTATTTTATTGCCATGTAATCATTATGCCACCATTTGGGTTGATATGGAACAGCCAATTAACGGGTAGCCTCATGCTTTCATTGACACGGACAGCTATCACTGGAGTTATCCTTTTGCTTAGCCTTCGCTGCCATGCACGCACGTGACGTTCAAGTCGTCGTCATCGTTGCTGCTCAAGTTGTTGAATGACTTAGTAGTCGAACCAACCGCTTGATCAATAAGCTATCCAAGTGACCAACAGTTTGAATAGGGATTATTCCTTGCCAGCAGCTATGACACGTCTAAGTATTCTGAAGTGCGTAGACAGACTAGCAGCTCGATTGGTTGATGGTGTCTCTGACGAACTAATTGTTGGAAGTGACTGTGACTCCAGAATGATCAGCTCTTTAGCATATTGGTTCATTTAATGGTAACAACCTGCTTCACTTGGTTATCCAATGGGTACGTCACGCTCCCAACAATCTAATAGCCAGTCAGTCATTTGGATCGGATTCAAAAGCTGTTGTTGATAGCCTGACTAGGCGATCAATCAAATACCATCTAACCAACAGCCCAAATTGGGATATGGATAGGCCATGGAAATGGCTTCACTAAAATGACATTTCGAGTGTGTTTCATCACCTCCTTTTCCTATGTTCATGCGAGCCGTTTATTAGTAAAAATGGAACGGTTTGGAGTGAAGTTCTTCACGCTGGATTGTAAGCTCGGCTACCAGCGATCAAAGAATGCCGTTTTCGTTAATACCATTCTAACTCCAAATGATGACAAATGCGGGAATCCTCTTTACTGTGTCGGCAACTTTGCTCTAATTTACATGAGAGGGCAAACTACACTTCTCTCAACTAGTTTCGAGCACTGAACCGGGCAAATAAAACAAAAATGTAGCTCAAGTTGCTCTGAAGTGGAAACGCGACAACTGAGGCCAATGTTGAATGACATCAACCTCGTTTATCTATTCGTCGGCACTCATGCAGATTTGATGCCTGGCCAATCACCCCAGTTTTGCCTGCCATTAATGTCATTTCGACGACCCAGTTCAAGGGCTGATTTAGTCGAATATTAGGGCAGTTTGCAGGTAAACGTGATCAAATGAGTTATTGGACGCCCTTTCTTCACGATGTACCATTCAAGTCAGAGTATAATTCTACTCATTGTAGCATTTGAATTCGGGATACCGACAAGTCAGTGTGAATCAAGCAGTGTAGCCTAGATGAACAACGTCGACGACATTAAAATGGTGAGGTATTCTTAGCGCTCGGACACATTAAAATGCTGGAATGGTCCCTCGTACTCTGCAACACATCTGCCATGTCTTACTGATGCTGGCATTTCGAATTAAAGGATTTGACAAGTTCACTCTAACGAAGTTGTTTTGTCAGGTTACAAATAACATACATGAGAGATAGCCAATGGTAGTAGCTGTAGGTAGAGGTTTCCAAACGGTGCTGGACTTTTACTGAAATGACAGCTTTGAGCAACTGTAAGAGATCAATGGGGCAAGCGGGTATAAGCGCATGTCTTGGCAGTTTTCGATGTCTTACTGACCGCAAGGCCAAATCATGACACCAACTGACCGAGGCACACGGTTCTGGTCTTGCGCTTGTCGTGTGAGGGTCAATCGCACATGCTTCCTTCTTTCTTGTCAAACAGCTAAGGTCATTTAAGGACAGTTTAAGCCATAACAGTTATAGCACGAGCAAGGGGTGAAGTAAAGTTGCAGAATGCTATTACTGCAAGGCATCAATGCGCATTGGCACCCTGTGCATGGTTTGCTGACTGGAGGCAGTCGATGAGAGCGGACGCTAAACATTTCAAGTCCTCTCTGGAGACTGGTTCATAGCACACTAATTTCATTTCCCCTTCCCCTTCTCCCGCTTGCTGTCCTGCTGAGAAAGGGTGGCGAATCGCGATGGTAATTGCCTCAAGGCCTTAAAGATGAGAGCAAGGACGAGGTTTACAAAACTGCTCTTCAAAGTGGACTGTGCATTCACACAGGATGCGGGTAGGAGCACGGTATTGTGCTTGAAGGACCTGCATGGAAGACCGGGTGTGCTGTGTGGGTGCTACGTCGGTGAAGGGAATCGACATGAATTTCCCACTGCACTGCTTACCTGTAAGTGTCAAAGTCAAAGGGAAGGATTACTCACCCTCATCACCCTAACCAACTTTTTTACACCCATCTAACCACCTCTAGTCCGCACAATGCCCGTCTCTCAGTTACTGTTGCCACATGGCGTAGAGACTTCTCTAGTGTACGTACATCGTTATGCACTTGCCCACAGTGACTGCAATGCCTCGAGCCGTGTCGAATGCGTGGCCAAATCATACCACCAGGTAGCCACAACACCTTAGTCAGTTGATTAACTCGCCATATGTTCAGGGTTAGGTAATACGTCATTTGTCCCAGATAATCACTCAGACCCCTATCCAGAGATCGATTCTTACGGCACTTAACCCTGAAATTCAACTTGAATCCAGACAATGGGTCCAATTTCACGTCTTTCTACCTGCATATTGGCCAGGGGTCTAGCATTGCTCCGTTCTTCTCCATTCGCACTTATTATCTTGCTGCGAATAGGTGGCGGATTGCAATGGTGACTGAACGAAAGTCCTGCTTGTAGGTTTCATTTTGAGCTTTTCTGACCGGAGATGACCCCTTGTATCTACTAAGTAAAAGTTGCAGCTTGTTAGAGTGGAGTCGAAGCTCAGTGCTACAGACCCACTCCGATCTCATCGTTGTCAATGCCCACCACTCACGCTTCACCATAGAATGCAAGGAATAGCACAGTGTGAATGTGGAGATGGGCCCACTTCACCAACATATCAACAGGTAATTCCTTTGCACCTTGAGTCCATACTATTTTGTGAGAAGACAAGACAGTGACTGAGATTTGCAAAGTTTGTTGCTAAGAAAACAGAGGCATTTGGCTATACAATCACACAGCAAAGTACAATTAAATGTCTGCAATGCTAATGGAGTACAGCACTACACCAATGGAAGGGTGGATTTCGCTGCAAGTCCACAAAGGGGCATTAGGTATAATACAGCAGACATAGGGAACACAGCACTAATAATGTAAATGTTAGATCCTTACGAATGTGGTGAGAATAACGCGTAGACAGAGTAAAAGTTGCTGGTAACGTTTCAACGTAAGTGGAGATTGACGGCTCGAAGTAATTGTGGCATCACGGATTGTTTGCCTTAAGTGAGGAAAGAAGTGACACTTTCTGAGGCAGATTTGCAAACAGGATGAGTGAGGTTAGTAAGACTGTCTGCTTCTTAAGCTGCTTTAAAGCAAATAATAACATACATCGCGAAGTGAGCGTAGAAATCGTACAATCACTAATTGACTAACGAATGGCCTCGAAACCATCAGGTAGCCAAGGGCTTATTAAACTTACCACTTTTTTAATATATATGAACATCGCAATAATTATAATAATCAGAACAAAATGCCTAGGTTTTTGCGGCTTTTTTTTGGACAAAATATTGTATTCTGATCTCCTAAAATGCACTATTGTGCCATTTGTTCGACATTACCAATTAAGTTCTGTGTGATTTGGTCCCTGCTCTTCATAGAGGACATTTCTTGAACATCGGGCCCATTTGTCATGTGCTCCCATTTCATGCTGCATTACAGAGACGAACTCTCAAAGTTGGCACTAGATCTATAGCTCGTGAGCTTCTATTCTTAAAGCAAAACGTTTCCTTTTTCTTCTCCTTCACCGCGCAAATTGTTATCTCTTAGACCCTCACCTTCTCATCACCCTTTGCTCCTCACTCCCATCGTTACGCCCCACAAGTTGCCCTCTCCTCATAGCCGCATTCATCAAGACATGTGAGTTAGTGTGCATTTATTTTGTCAAAGCGGCAAAGTAGAAAACAAAGAAGACATACCAGAGAATTGGCAGAGCTTAAAAAGTGGAAAAGTGGAAAAATGTGCTTAGAGTACCTTGAGAAATGGCGACCGATTCGCAGCACATAATTTTGGCTGTAGCCAGTACAGATGGCACGCAATTACTCCTTATACACCACACAGGCTGGAACAGTTACATTTTTGTGATGGCTTTCCAGCTTTTCGATGCATTGATTGCGGTAACACACCCACCCACTGGGGCATTGGCTGCAGCTGGGTCCTTGATTGTATGGTAGCCGATACCATGAGTATCTAATTCTAAAGGAATGCGCACGTAGGAGTGTATCGATAGGCTTCTCATTGGTCATACGATCAGATAAAACCAAACTTACGGAGGTTTGTAACCACACAATCAAATATTGTGGATTCTCTAAATTAGGCACAAGGTTATTACATCGCTGGATTGCACAGCCCACCTCAGTCGTGGTTGCCCACACCATCTGTTTAGGTAGAGAGAAAGGCATGACAAGACGTACCATCTCGTACTAAACCATTCATCATCACACCATCATGCCCCTGAATCTACTTTCTTACACTTCTTCTATCCATACAACAGTTCAAGTAGACACTCAGTAGTAAGGAGTGAATGGCTTCGCTGTGTAGATTGGATTGCATCCACACTCTGCATGTCATGAGTAGCACACATACACACAGATACAATTTCCTCACCTGTGTGTAGTGAATACAGGACCCTGTGCAAGAGTTGTTGTAATAATTGTAGTGTTTGGCTTCTTTCTTCCAGGCACACACGCCCTCAGTAATGTTTGGCTTTTCGCCACTAATAACGACGAAATTTCGTGCAGTCATATGATAGGGCCAGGTGAAGGGAGTTTTGAAGTCGTACAGCCTGGTCCAAAATTCTGCCAAAAACTCCAATTCTGTAGAATACCTCTAGACAAAGAGCATTTACACGCAAAACAGATTATAGTGATAGCACATGTCTAGTCAACCACGCAGGTGTTGGAAGCGAATGTACCAATAGTTGCATATTGCTGGCAGGTGGTTGTACATTTTCGCGAACTTCCCAATGAGCCTCAAGAAGTTGCTCTCGTTCAACCAGTGTGGGTCGATAACAGTCGACCATGGCGAAGACAGTAATGAAACTGAAGACCACCTTCACATAGAGACCTGACAGAGTAACAGATGAGCATGGTGATGGTGAGAGATGTTAAGCAATGAACAACTTACCATTCCGTGTTCGTATCATCTTGGCAAAGGGATTTAAAGGGCAAGATAATTTCACCTATTTATTCGTGAAACATGGGGTGGCGTGACAAAACAGAATATGCCATCGCATTGGCTGAGGTATTCCCGTCACTCGTGGTCCAGGTCAAGCCGACTTGAGATTGCAGATCCGCTGGCCAGACTTACCCCAATTTCACATCTTTGATGCAATAGTAGACACAGTTTGCTGAGTAGGCGGATTTGAAAGGTCTCGAGTGTTCTGATCCTGACCATGTAACCCATGGATACTGCAATCACGTTTTGCGACTTTCTGGCAGTTTTCGTTCCAGCAGACCAAATCAGTGACAGTCGATCAGATCACAGCAAAATTTGGGGTTGTGCAAGCACTACCACCTCCATACAAAGATAACGGCGTCAACGCTCCACCCTCCATGATCACTATTGCACTGTTCCATGCCATAAAATGTGCGATAGTCTCTTCAACCCAGTCTTCCATTCGCTTGCTGCGTTGATTCCAGTTATTATTTCGCATTTGTATCAATGCATTGAATTTGACGACCTTTGCCTTCAGTCTTTCAGTTTCTTATTCAATGTGCTTATTGGAGACTATTCAACCCTATGGTTTGCGCCGATGTAGCCGACGCCACTGCAGAGGTCTATGTTTTCAGCATTTTACTGTTAACTTGTATGCTTTATCTCCTTTAATCAGTCAATATTCAAGCGAGGCAACTATCAGACCATTTCTTTATTTTTCATATATTTTGCGAAAGAGTGGCCGTGGTAGCCGTGAACGGGAACGCACTAAACTGATTTAAGTTCGAATATGATGAACAGTAGTGATAACCGTTGAATTCACGTTTTGCCATCAGTTGTATAACATTTTGTTGAGATTCTAATTGCTAAAATAAAAAGTATGGCATAAACGTGCCACTGCGATGCGAGAATCAATTGTGTTGAGAACTCGAGAGGACATAGAAATTGAGACGTCATCGCTGTATGAATGTTGTGCATAAAGCACCTTTTATTGTCCACCCAACCACCTCTTTCCGCCCTTTAGCTCTCGGGTTGTCACAATAAGAAATTGATTTACACAATGAGATCGTGCCTTCACTCACTAGCATAATGCCAATCTTGTAGTATGAAGTAGAGTCGCTGGTGATTGGTGATGCAGAACGGGTCTAGCACAATGTTGACAAGTCATATGATGGCATTTGTGAAGTGTTGGCTTCAGCTCCGAACACATGAAAATAGACGATGTAGGTAGAAAGGGCAGTTGAGCAGAACACTTCAATAAGAAAGGCGAAGTTTGCGCGATAAAATATGAAAGGCAGACATAAAATTATGATGATGTGTTGATCGTGCGTAACCATTATTTTTGAGCTTCATATCTTCACACAATTAATATCAGTGAATCAAACGATTTGGAAAAGAATTATTATTATAGAAAAATAGCTGTTATGTGTCTTGAATTCACTAAATACGCGAATCTTGATGCTGCATGGAATTGTGGAAGTAATGGCAAGGCTTTCATGGGAAATCACGATGTTCGGTGAGCGTCATCATCATGAAACAAAGGCAATGCCATCGGCGGTTAAAGCTCAAAATGTTGTAGTTGCAGAACGTTGCAATTTATTAATGCCTTGTTAATGGAAAAGTCAGGAAAGTACAGGGAATGGGCAGGACCAACAGAGAGCAACGGAGCCATTGTTTTGCGGTGATGGTCTCAGCTTGACAGAGGGAATTGACTGCGATGATTCTGTGGCAGCAGTCATGCTTCATGCAGCGCTTTGAGGTGCTCATCAAGTCAGAGAGAGTGCTTTGTCAATGCTAGCCAGGAAATGGACATTCGTCGATTTGGATAGTTAATCCAACACGATGAAATTCAGCAGTGCCAATTGAAAGCCAAGTCTAGCGTCTTACATCCACTGGTAATCAACAGCTTCTTCGGTTTTGGCATTGCCTCTGACAAAATGGAAAATGAAATTATTTACACCTGAAACAGTTGCACCGTTTGTTCATCTACAACCGATGCACTTCTCCAATTGGTGCTGCTGAAGAGTCTGCTTTCAGTTACCCACTCCTGCCATCACATGATGCACATACGATGCACCATTTGTTCGCACATCAGATCAGTTGCTCATTAGACGCATCAGAGCACTTGGTATAAGACATAGCATTCAACATGAAATGCCAATTGGCAGGAGACACACTTTATAACTGTGTCGACCTTCTCCGCCAGCTACAAAAGTATACCTTGCCTTAAATTTCTTTCAAGCGACATTTTATAAAGTGGTTTGTAAAGACACTTTTGCGATGAGAGTGAAGCCAGATAAGAATGCACTGTTTTTATTTTTGTGAAGGCTTTAGTAAAAAAAAGAACTAATATTTCTGAGGAGGTATTTGCGAAAGTTGCAATGGTTGTTGGCGTGAGAATGAAACAAATGCTTTTCGCTTGGCAATGAATGGACGGACTCTTGTGCAATAGGAAGGATCCAGCAAATGTGCTTGCAACTGCACAGCGATGATGAGTGAAACACATCATGCGTATGTCTCGGCAAAATTAATCAACTCCAAATTGTTCCGTGTCAGTACGATAATGCAGTTGGTGTGGATGTGCCGGCGCCAAAATGGACTAACCACGTAGTGTCTCCAAAGCACGCCTCAAATATGTCAAAACCAAGCAGTGTAAAGACGAAGGACCCCCTGCAGTCGCTCACAAACACTAAAAAGCTTAATTCTGAATGATTCTGCCTTACCAAATATAAATACATGTTGATGTTCATATCTTTGTTATGGAGTGTGGTTTGCATTAATTGACAGTATCATAGCTTTGCATAGGGGTTACGCGAGTCAGTGGTAAATGCCAATCCAATTCACTAATGCCTGTGTGCAGAATGACTGACTGAAGTTTAACCTCTCTTTTGTCAGCCTGAGATGGATGGTATGGCGTGGAGCACCAGTGGCTCGATGAAGCCAGTTCTGTGATGGTTAATAGCAATGAAGTGACAGACACGCGTCAAAGCTGAGTAGGAGTGAATATTAATTCAAGCGCATGGAAGGACTGCGAGGAGACTCTCAGGCGGCTAATGATCCCTCCTTCTCAAATAAGGACCAATTGTTGAATATTACAATGACATCATATTATTGTCTTCCTCTACCTTCGGTCTCAGGCTGCTAAGTGGGGTAGATTGGATGCCGTTTGAGAGACACTACGAATCGCATTAAGGTATAACTTCTACTACTACGAATGGTTAAAGCTCAATAAGGAAACAAGGGCAATTTCCTTCACTTCCATCTCGAGATCATGGACAAATGCTATTTGCAAATCCAATGGCACTTCACTCCAATTGGACTCTTGCAGTGAGCAAAATTGAAAAAAATAAATTCTTTGCCCACAGATACAACAGTAATTATTTTGAAATGACAAACAGTGTCAATGTTGCTGTTGTCACTACGAGCGTGGTGTAGACTTTCGATCTTTACTTTGCTAATGAATGATAATCGGCTGGTCGTGAAACCACGAATCTGGTCAAAAGAATCGATTGTTGAGTGTTTGTTGGGTCTGGTGGTTCGAAATGTCGGTATGAGTTAAGTGATGGCATCAACAATGATGCAAAGGCAGTTAAAGTAGAATAATAGAGTAACTTACAAGCACGAGAGCCAAGAAAAAGGAAAGTACGGTCCCAAAATGGATTTAAATATCTAGAACTTAATAGCGTTTATTGAAACATAAAACACCAAACTCCCGTAAGAAGGGAAAACGACAGGTAGTTATTTCAGTGGAAAGGAATGATAGAAGCAGTAATTCTTCTGAATGCATTAGGCAGTGCAACAATGGCTTGTTCCAACACTTTTTATCAACCAAACGCTATGCTCGGTACATTTCAAAAAATGCCAGTGCATTACTGTTGACAGTCTGCATCGCTTCCCACATTCTTACTGTACCGCTGCACCAAGTAAGACGTGGCAATACGTGCTAATAACGATAGGGAAATTCGTGCATTCTAAAACTACAATGGATTAAAGTTGACAGTGCGTTGGTGCAATAGTCGTCTTAGAGGACTTGTAACTTCAAACTTCTCAATTGATCTCACTGCTTTGGTCACCGAAACGGAACTCTTTGTTTATCTAGGAAGCATTTTTACGAGGTACTCAGTCACGTACGCATATTCCGCTCACGCATTGATATTAACTGTTCGTGGACCGAACGGCAAAATTTGCTACCAATAAAACCTCTACAACCCTCTTTGCTACCATCAACTTCGCAAAATGTGACCAAATCAAATCCGCTGGAGAAGTGTGATACAGAGTGCAGGTGTCTGAGAAAAAATAACAAGGCAAATGAGACGATGGTAGCATGCGGTATCATCTTTGCCACTTAAGCTCAATAAGTAGCGAAGTACATTTGATGGCGTTAACGCGCGTGTTTTTTGCAACCTCCTTAACTTCGCACTACAAATGCCAGCGCTTTGCTGCTTCTTTGTGTCACAAATGATTATGCATATTCCGCGGAAGGTAAAGACTTGATGAGCCGTCGTTCGGAGCATTTGCAACATGGAAGGCATCGTGTTGCTTTTGGTCGTTATGGCTTCGCCATAGGCAGTGCTGGGATGTCTAGGGTAGTGAATATTTGCGAATCCTTCATTCATCTGCATAGGAATGATGCTCTAAAATGAAGCATCTAAGGGCTATTATGCATGCTACTTCATTTTATTTACAGGAACATCGTAACAACCACGACAAGAATATAAAAAAAAGGCTAAGGCTTTGACGACTTCCTTTGGACAAAATATTGTATTCTGATCTCCCTAAAAGCACTACTGTCTCACTTGTTTGACATTACCAATTAAGTTCCGTGTAATTTGGTCACATAGTTCTATGGTAATTAAACAAACATTTGAATAGAGTGCTATTGAAATGCTTTACACTGCCCATCGTTCCTATTAAGCTGATACGTAAGACTCTCTTTGGTGGCAAGTTCGCAAAATAAAAAGAGCTTTTACGTATCGAAAGATTCCAAAGTTGGCCTAAACTAGGCAGTGGTGCCTGTTTGCATGACTATGGTTGACTCTAAAAAACAACTCACATCTCTCCTCCTTCTGCCCAATGTAGCCTTATAGAAAGAGAAGTGGTTGTGGTCTTGTTAAAACGAATGAGCGAAACCTGAAGGTTCATTATGGACAATCCTGCTGCCAACTTAAGCTAGGAGACTGCGTAGACGTTCCTCAAGTTCGTCTGCAACTTGCAAAAATGAATCCAAGGCGTGTGGAAACGAGGAGGATGAGGGCACTGAGGATAACCTAATAACAGGGTATAGCGTGGGCCTGGATGGGGCGCAGTGGGAGAGCATTGAGTCCGACAGACTTTTAAACATGCAACGAATTGAGGCTGCACGATCGGCTGGCGGGCATAATTTACCTTTATGCCGCAGAACATCTCAACTATAATGGGTGGTCAAACTGCACGACCACACTGGTTAGATAGTCTGGCCCCTAAGGCATACCTGCAGCCCCAGTTTCTTTTTTCGTCGATGTGTGCATTCGGTCCAAATATTGTCGTCTCATGTCTTCATTGGGTTTGATCGCAACTCATCCCTCTTTTAACTGATTAGAGGAGTGGATGTTACTTAGAGAAATCGTCTTAGTGTAGACGAGAGGAAAGATGCAAATTTGTAGCATTGATCTGCAGGAGATCACGAATTTCTCCCTCCCTGAATGTTACTTTGTGGTAGTGATCAACACGTGAGTGCAGATTTCCCTGTCACAGAATGTAAGTTTGTAGCATTGATCGACACAAGACTACGAATTTCGCTCTTACCGAATGCAATTTCGTGGCATTAATTTACTCGAGACTTCACCGCATAAAATTTATCCTCTCAGTCTTGATTTCTTCATGATATTAAAATTTGTCCATCCTCTATGATCTTCTATGATTGGTTAGTTTTGGCATCTTAAGGCAATTTTCCGGGAAAAAGATTTAATTTCTGACATAAATAAGATTCTACTTTATTCCGATGCAAATCTTTAATTGCGTTTGACAAAGGATTTGTAACAAGAGGACAGAAAACCCTAAAGGATTTAATTCATTATGGTATAACGAGGTTGTGCATTGCTCAAAATTGGGCTGGAAGAAGCACAGTAACTACAGCTCAAGGTATGGTTAAATGTGACAGTTATTGCATCTGTTGGAATAAAACGGATAAACTTCGGACTGAGCAGTTTCAGTGGTAACGATATGCTAATTGGTTGCCTATGCACGACCACTTCCCCATCAATTTGTGCATAATGTGCAAGATTGGAGAAGTGGGTGTCACTCAAAATGTGTGAAAGACTTCTATTTATCTCACAACTCTAATTATGCTGCTCATTGTTAATTGCTTTAAGGCGAGAACATGTCCATCGAATTCACGCAGCGTTGGACGAAGAATGGAGGATCAAAAAGCTACAGCGTCTGGTAGGGCTCACAATCACGCCAACAGCACATCAGGACGAGGAGGGCGAGTAACCACACCTCAGACGTGTGTGCGTGTCAGTCAACGCCGAATAGAGTCATTGGATCAAATCTTTCGTGCCCAAACATTGAAATAAGGTGGCACAATGCAATGGAATTAAAGCTTACTTTAGTCAAAAATGAGCGTATTCTTTCTTCATAATCGAGCCTGCTTTTACACAAGGTGGAACAGAGTGGAATTGCTTCAAATTATCTGTTTGATGTAAATGCGCGATAATGAACTAGTTGTATTCAACTGCAGCGGACAATAAATGCGGCAACTACTTTTTTTAGTTATCTCGGTATTTCTCCGCTTTCGTACTACCCTAATGGTCCTACTTCTGAGTAGCGTATAAGTTTTTAAAATAATTCCGAGTCTTTGGCGCTGACTGAATTCGCCGCTTCCTCTTACATCCAACACACTTACTCCAATCACACTAGCGCTTATTTTTTTGTGATCTAAACACAATCGGGTTATGGGAAGGCGGTCGACAACTCAAGGAATTCAACATTCAGTCATGTGCATCTAAGGAGATGTACGCTTTAGAATGATAGACAAGACTACCCATTGCATGAAAACAGAATAGAATTTCTAATTAGTACATAAAAAGAAAAGCTGACTTGGATAGAGGGTGGTACGATCGTTTATTTTGACTGTTGGCTTGTTGGGCACACAAATTGTTTACCTTTCTGCAGTTGCTGGCTGGATTCTTTTGAAATTGACTCCTTGATTCAATGGCAAGGTGTTGAATGTTTGAAAATAGAGGTAGACCTCCGGTTTTGAAAAAAATGACGAATCTGTCATGCGACGACCATTCAAAAAGTAATGACTTTGCTGCCAGATCAAGTTGGTGGCCTAATAGCCAGGCACAGTATCGATATCATTGTTGTAGCAAGATTTAATCCTGCATAGGAGATTTTGAGTTTTCGTATCAGCTTTCTAATACTGAACAAGTGAGATGCGGACAGGTGTGGTGATTAGGTGACCTTTGAATTTGACGACACGAAGAAAAGCAGTGAGTTGACACCATGGTAAGGACAGTCTGATCCCTCTCACCTGGGCTGATTTATTTAAATAGTAAATGCAGTCCCTACTTCTTTGCGACCTCAACATGTCGATTTGTTCCTCACACCCTCTTGTATGCGTTTTACCTCTGTTAAGTAAAAAAGGGGAATTTCTCATGCGAAAAGAAGGCATCGCTCACCAACAGTGACTCCAATTCACTACGTTTGCCCCGTCTCACGCCTCTTTCATCGTATTTGGGTTCAATAACTTTTCGCCGAATTCGTGCAGATGAGAGAAATCGCGGGTATTCGGACTTTGCCATTAAAGGCGCATTCCGTCTGGACTGATCATGCATTTCATTGCATAAAAGTGGGCTGGAAGGAGCACAGCCACTACAGCTGGAGATGCAGTTAGATGTAGCAGAAATGGCACTTGTTGGGACGCACTAGATGAACCTCGGAATAGGCAGATATGGGCTTGAAGACATGCTTACCATATTCAACTAAGTTGGAGGAATATATGTCGGGCAGTAGCAGTCACGATTGGAGTAAAAAGGAAAGACTTTGAGATGTAAAGAAAAGGTCTTAATAATCATTAACATTAAACTTGGGTGTTTGTTCAACGGTTTTGTAAACTCTAGGCCCTGACTAAGCATGAGCGTCGAAGTAGAGTATGCTAGCCTTAGCAGTACTGAAGCTGGTGCTCATGCACTCTGAGCGGTGTAATCAGCTTTGGACACGAAAATGCACTTACCACTAGTGCAATGACCAAATTCTGTCAACGCTCTCCAATTCGTCTCACTTCCGGTGGTTGAGAGGTAAGTATCGACTCTCAACAAGCGATGTTTTGTCTGTAGTCGGTGACACGGAGCAGTGTTGGAGAATCCATCACGGACCTCTACGTGTTTACACTTGCTTAGCAGTCATGATGCGGACTATGTGAATCCGCAAATGTAGCTCTAGGCTTACGGCTGTTAGGCATCTGAGGGATGGCCGAGCGTTTTGCTCTTATTTGTGACGCCTAACACGGTTTTCCTTAATCTAGCTGGCCATCAATAATTAAGTCAGGTTAATGATAAAATTAGTGGCGATTAGGTTGAAAACATGTTATTACGTCTTGCAGGTGCCATGCTAATCGCGCGCTTGGGAGCTGCTTGATAAGGATGGTGAGTAACGTTTTCAAAATGACCTCTGCGTGTCAGTTTACTGGTAAAATGAGGAGCGATTTGATTGAAAAACTGTTTTTACACCTCAAAGGCGCCGCGTTACCTAGATGACGAAGAATAAGTGATGAGACCGTGACAGGCCGTTTCAAAACTCATTTTTGAAAACGCAAAAATGCAGTCTCCTCTGTCTTTAACGTTTTCAAAAGCATTCATTTTTTTATAAATTGTCCACAAAAGTTCCGACTCATGTTTTTACCATCTGCTCGCAGAAAACACAAAATCGGTAGGTAGGTGGACTAGAAGTCATTGGAAAAAAGTAGGAAAGAAAGCCAAGACGATTGTTTATAGCCTAGATAACATCTGTAGATTTCGTCTCAACTCACGACCCGGATACTCGCTAGTAGATGATGCGAACAACCCAGAGAGGAAGTATCCTTTTAATCTCATTAGTTATTCACAGTCATTTCCATGTTTAGGACGCAAGACGTGGCATTCATAAACCCCTCAATATGAATCGCCTCATAATCGGGTTCTACATCAGATGCTCATTGCAATCGGGACTGGGGTATTGTGAGCTCCCTCCTGACAATACTACAAGCTACTCCCGGAATTAGAGTGCTTTAACGCCAATAGAATGGAAGAAGACCACAGAGGACAATGAACCTGCACGCATACGTCTACAGCTTGCTTGACGTCAATGATACCCTACCTGGATTCACCTGCACTTCGGGTCATTTAACGCTAACGTTTATTTCAGGTGATTACATAGACGTGGACAAGTTATGTTCTGTCAGTCAGTCATCTAAATTGTGTATTTACACAAGTAAACTCTTCAATCTAGACGGTTTCGTTCACCATCTTGAAGTCACAAAGCTACAATTCAGTCAGTCCTGTTAGCATACCAATAAAGTGTTTCTCTCAAGCCGTTGTCCACTTAATACTGAGTCTGTGGATTCATTGAAACTGTTGAGATGTATTACTGTGTTCTTGTATCTACTGAACTCTCAAAACGTCTAACCAGCGTTTATAACCTTTAGAGACTGAGGCAGAAGGATAACCACAGGCGTTTGCATTAGGAGATGCATGACTTTATTTCTACAAGTTTCAATCAACGTCTTCGTGATAAGGGGAGGTATTCACAGCAGAGATACATTTGAAACTGTGTGATCCGCATAATGTCTTCCAGGAAGAGCTCGGATTATACACACTAACGGAAAGTGAAGACAAGGTGTTTTTTTGCGTAATTGGTGGACAGAAGTTCGGATAATTTTGGTGTTCTTAGCTACCGTTTGTTAAAATCCAGATGACTTAGGAAGAGTGGAAAACTATGCAACTGTTTAGTTTATTCACCCAATTAATCAACTCGCATCAGAAGCCAAAAAATTTATTGCATTTTTTAGTTGGAGTTCGTCACGACGGCACGATTGAATTTGCGGAAATCCATCAAATGCATATGGCAGTTCATAAATACGCATTGTGAATCAGAGACTTGTGTTGGTCAGTGCAGACGATTACTTTTGACTTCATCCTCCGGTTGAGTTACCAGATCATATCATACGGGTTGAACCTGGTGGATGTGATTCGAGCTTGCTTGTCTTTCGACTCTACTTTGACTCAACTAGACGAGTACCTAGCAAGATTTGTTGTACGATACCTAGAATAGATGTGGCGGGCCACGGCACCATCCATTTGAAGGTGGATGTTTCATGCTGAAGACGACCTTCCGTTCTTCACCAGAATGGCTAATTGCTTGCTGCTATTAGTCAAAATGTCCCGAGGTCAACTTGTCAAGCGAAACTTCCCATCACATAGAGGCAACTGAAGACGGAAAGTCTTAGAAGCCAGACACACACGTTCCACAAATCGTATATTATCAGAAGACATCTACTCTTAAGGACTAGTAATTTGTTCTTCATCTTTCCTAACTTCCAAAACGCGCCCCTTTGGATTAGCACTGACTGGCTGGCTAAGTGACTAACTTGTGCAGAGTTGCCTTTTGTAGTCCATAGTTTGACCAGGTCAAATTTCCTCGTTGGAAGGAGTCAGGAGGAGTCAATCGAGTTGGAGGAGGCACGGCACTTCGTGGTAGACAGTCGCACGACCACCTACGAGTGGACAAAAATGGCAAATAGTAATACCACAACATTCTACCTATTCATTTACCTTCTCCATCCCCACTCACTTCCTATTCGCCTCCTCCCCTCCCTACCCGCATCCCGTACTTACACTACTCGAATCTTCACAAGTGTATGCTCATAGTCACAAGCCACTCAGAATGGAGCGATAGGTCAGTCGAGTTTAGTTACAGTCTCTGTCTGGTGTAATGCAGGCTCTTTCCAGACGACGCTGCAGGACACTTTCGGAAATGGAGCACTCTGCCGCTAAGAGAACCGAAGAAGACCACGGAAACCAATAAACTTGGACGAATAAATCTACAGCTAGCTTGACGACAATGATGCCTTAACCAGAGCCACCTCCACTTCGAGTCATTTAACGCTACCGGTTACTTCGGATGATTACACAAACGTGGAAAAGTTATGTTCTGCCATGTTAGAGTGACGAAGTGTCAGTTGTTTAAATTGCATGTTTGCACAAGTGAACGCTTCAGTCTTGACAGTTTTTGTCTATCATCTTAACGTCAAAAAGTCATAAAGCTGCGAAGTAAACCTATGGTTCGTGCAAGTGAGGACACTATATTGTGAAGTCAGCTATCTGAGTCACTACCACCTTTCAAATAGCTACCTTTCGCATCATGCTGCTTCATGAGGCCTTAGTGGCCTGACCTTACCTGATTGATCGGCAGTCTCATGTGCACTGATTGACCCTCCTGAGCAAGATCCTTATCATTGTGAATGCGTATCCGTATCACAGCAGTCCGATTACTGGTCCGCTGGTGCAATACTCAACTCGAACACATAGCTCTTGGAATCCGTCTGGCAGAAAACCCAATATTCCAGAACCTGTGGCAAAACGGCAACAGATTCTTTTCAGCTCATTAGCAAATTCACTCGCGAATTCAAAAATATCATATTATACTTGATTGCACCTTGTGAGCAGCTGTAAATAATTCTGAAAATTATGCCCGAAAAGCAAATTAATCACTAAGTCAACTGGGTACAATGTTTAATGTAACTCCTTTCCAGCCACATTAATAGCTATTTAATGCCAGGGTTGGTGCATTTCCCAAGACTTGAGGAACCTAAGATAATCAAGCAATATAAAATGACTTGCTGATCAAATTATTCAGAATTGACTAAGGACATAACTGTACTATCTCAAGTTAACTGAACCAAACGTAAACGTTTGTGTAACCTAGATGCTTTAAATTCCTCACGGATTCTACTGCATTCTTTTTCGTTGGTAAAGAACTTCCCGATTCTCCGCATTTTTTACCTAATCTACTTTACAGCTCGACGTAGACCATTAGAGACGACTGTTAGAACATGCTTCAGAATATGCGAGAATGCTATAGAAATGCCATGCATTCAACGAAACCAAGCCAGGTTAAAAAGGGAACTAACGACAAGTGAGCTTTACTGGTGCCATCTCTAAATACGCGAGTGTATAGCAGTTCTCGTCCCCGCAAGCACTTTTCCGCATTGAATACCTACAAATCAACTTTGGCACACAAGGTACCTATTGCTACCCTACAAATGGATGCTTTTGTCATCGATCAGGTTTTCTTAACCACCGGTCTAGCGAAACTTTAATTGAATTCTTTGGTCTTCGTACTAAAGAAGCATAATAGCCAATAGTCTAAGGCGAGTCTTTATAAAGTATTAGAATAACTAGAATTAAACCACCAGGAACTTTATCCTTATGGTTGATTCCAGGATAACAGTTGGAAACTTGTTAGCGAACAATTATTTTCTATACATTCTCAACCCTTTTAACTTTTGTGGCCTTTCATCTCTGAAATGTTGCGTATGGGAATTATTCGTTTGTGAATTTTTAGCTGAATCTAGGACTGCAAAAATACTTTGATCGTCTAACTATACTTGCCTTTCTGAAGTCAATTTAATTTCATGACAATTAAAAAAGATGGAGATTTTATCGTGGAGAATTTCATTTGCAGTTACACTTGTGCGAGGAACGAGGCAGTTATTCGCAAGTCAGTGAATAGGCTTTGATGCGGCAGATGATTACATCTGCTTACATTGCGACCAAGCGCTAGTGCGGTGAAGCTCAGGGCGATTCGGCAAGTTCGCGTTCCAGGTATGCTTCTGTTTATCATTTGTCGAACATTGAGTCTCCTACAATGCAAAGTCCATTATAAATGAATTCACTTAGGGTAGAACATTATTTAGAATAGCGAAAGTCGATCATTGGTCCGGACAGCTGTGGCACAAAAGCATGGCTGCTTTGGTGGTGCCTCTGCTCACGACAGCTTGTCTGCACGGCCACAACTATCGCTGTTCAGATAAGGTTGGTTAGCAAAATGCACATGAGGCAACTCGATGTAAATCCGTCCTAGATAACCCACGACCTGACCTCAACTGGTGGCATTTTGTTGTAAACATTGCGACGCCTGACTGACCCCATGGTTTTATGTCCTCATATGCATTAACCACATGTTCACCGCTCCTGCGGAGTCAGAATAAAAGAGTACAGTCTTCCCTAACAAAGTTACCCCTCTCTAGTTTGGACTGGCCCATCGAAAAGCGATGAGGATTGTTGAGCATTAAATATTTTAATGTGGTAAAATATCTACTGCAATACAAACTCTTCGCAACAAACTTTCTTAAAGGCGAGCATGAAGAAGAGGAGCATTTCTCTTCCTCATTGAATGCCTATGCTTTCAGAGATGTATGGTGAGCCTTAATTCAGTCTTTATTTCAGTTAGTGAGAGAAATTTCTCTTCAGAAAGGCGAACAACTGCACGTTAGTTGCAGTGATGAAGGCTGGCAAAATATCTTCTGCCTCCATTCTCAAAATTTTGAACCCTTGGCAAATTAGGGGCGACTAAAGTCTTCTGAATACTTTGATAGAGCTATCTCTTCCAAATGCATAGGAAATAGCCTGATATTTTTAGCATTAATACAGCCCGAACGGGTAGGCACAGCCCTTGTCAACTCGTATTTCAAAGTTCGAGATCAAATTGACCGTAAGAAGTGGCAGAACTTGACGTTTTGTCCATTCCATACTGAGGGACATCTGATAAAAGCGAATGAGTGGCACTATTTGATGGTGAAATTCTAAATATTTCTCATGAAGATCTTTCGTTAAGTAAGGAGAGATTTAAACGCTTGCACCCGATCACTGGTGCAGCATTTTTTTACATTGTTAGAAAATCTCGGAACCTAGCACCATCCGTAGCATCCATAGCGGGTTCTCACAACACGTAAAAACAGTATCATACGTCCCTTTCTGCTTAAAAGGAGATGCTCAGTCCTCGCATTTTGAAGTGCGACATTTCATTCATTTGCAGAATTTTAAAATTCCTCTTTATCGATACACTTGAGCGTCAAACAAATTCCATTAGGCATTACTGGTAGTTTCCCGTCTTGTTTTGCAGTTGAGTGACAAGAAACATTAAATGCGATCAAAATAACTCTTAACAAATCAATTTTTAACCCTAGATGCCTTTTTAACTTAAATTCATACGTTTCATTTCATGTCACTTCATGGAGAGGACAAAACGGGCAAGTTTTACCGATTCCACTGATACAAACTCTATGAAGCTTGTCACGTTTCCATTCCATTTTGAAATCACTTTGGAACTATCTTTCACTGATTGTCCTCTCTAGTAGAATTGCCTGCCCCGTTTTCTTCAATGCCACGAGCGGATGAACCAAGCAATCCCACACCGCAAAATTAGCATCCACGCTTATCACAAACTCTTCTCCTCCTATTCGAGAACGCAGCATTATAACATTGCTTTAGAACGTACGACTACTACCTGGGACGTGTCGCAGGCTCTACAAAAATCTGATTTCATGCAGTTAGAAAAGTAGACGATTTAATGGACAAGATAATTCCTATGCTTATACTCTGCCTCCTCCAAAATCAGAAAGTACAGGGCATTCCCTTTTCCAATGGCCTTGAAGACAAATCGGATCTACTTGACGGGCTTGCTTTTTTAACTTCGTAATCGCATGCACTTCTGGACCATTCCAATCGAAATTTTCAAGCCCAAGAAATCGGAGATAAGAATAAGCTCGTATCACCAACGGCAAACGCACAAGGTGAGTTTTAAGAGGCCCGATAATTTTTTGAAGGCAAAGAGCTTTTGAAGTTATTAGTAAACGAGCAAATGAAAAATAAATATCTTCTTGGATGACTTAAAATTATAAAGCGTGCAGAACTGTTCGGAGGGATGTGAGCCTTGTTCTAATTCCCATAAGACAGTGGAGATGTATGAATGAATTGCCTTCGGCACTCAAGCATGCAGGCGTAGGCCTTTACAGCTGAATAAATGTGAGGCTACACACAAAGTCCATTTCAAGATTTTACCATTTGGATGCTAAGAACACATGCGAATGCTGCCCTCTGTTCATAGTCAGCATCCACGCCCAGTTTTACAATTTGGCAAGACAAGAATGTTTACCGCTATAGAGCCTGTATGGTAGTGACGAGGCGGTGCTACTGCAAATATGGTGAGATTTCTTGCCCAAGTTTCTTGTAAAGAACTAACGAATCACCCACGGTCGTATTTTTATAATTAAGTAAATTTTCTGCATAATTAAATGCACGCCCGCATCAAGACACAGAGGCGCAAGAGTGATATTTGTTAAAAAATTTGTGTCTAAGGGTAATTAAAGACTAGAATGAAGTCTTTTGAATTGGTGAAACCTTCAGTATCGTGGAGCTGTGCGAACTCGACTCTAGACATGCATCCGATTAGCAAAACCTGACAGCTTTAAATCATCTTCCCAATTATGATTTGTGACGCCTAGTTCTAACTCTTTCTTTGAAAGACACTAAGATTATCAGTTGACGCTCGCAAAACCACGGTTTCACAATGTAAAATATCGTATTTTAAGTAGCTGGCTAATGACCGGTGAGCCAAAGCATCACATAAAAGTAAGTCGTCAATGCCCCACGGCCCTTCCAGAAGTCTATATTGTTAAGGATCAGAGTGGGCGCAAGTTAAACTGCATTTGGCTTTATCTAAAAAAGGTGATGTTTAGCTGCATAAGCTTGGTTGCAATTTTGGCAAGAATGTAGCCTTATTATCAGTGACAAGATTGATTTAGAGCATAGAAGGCATGGTTCTTAGGTAGCTATACAATTACTTGCTACTCAGTTTAAATGTCTTCTTTCGAACTGCCTTGCTCCTTAGCTTCGACACATGCTAAACATACACAGACAAAGTTACACGCAAAGTAGAGTCTTGATTTCGTCTTAGCCCTAGAGTTCCATAGGTACAGAATCAAAAGTAATATAGAACAGCCAATGCAAAGCCAAGAATTTACTTTATTAATTCGCTTTCCGATGATTTTTACATTCTAAACACTTGCATTTAACACCATTAGCACAGGCCTCACAACAGTTGCATCCGTTGCATTCTAAAATAAGCAGTGAAGAATGCGATTCGGATTGCATAGTTTTGAAGCAATCCTGAGACACTTACATCAAGACTGACACCTACCGGGCATGTTGTTCGATTCCAATCAGCCGGCATACCTCGGTTGTGGATGTCGGTCTTTTTATGCTGATTGAGGAAACCTTGAACTCGGCGTGAAATCAGCAAGCTATGCAGATGAGACCATTCTGATTGGTCACGAACGAGAAGCAAAACGAGTACCCACAAAATACATTTCGCAGGTGATTCGCATATGCATGCCTTTCACAAGAAATATCTCAGTACCATTCCGCGCTTTAATTCAGAAATTTGCGCAAAATTCGTCAGATTAACACTAAAATGACCAAAAAATTAATGTCGATTTGATCTGTAATGAAGTCTTAAAGGTAAATTCGTAAAAAGGCTTTGGGTATGCCCTTTAGAGGCTTTTCTGGAGACGCACATTAACAAGGTCAAATTCTTTGGTTTGTTATAAAATCGTAATCATCTTCAACGTCATAGGTACGCTTAGAGCCACTTCTATCTTTTTTTGAAAATTCAACTGCATGAGTGCATTCTTTTTTCAAAGGAGTAGACAGTAGAGGCTAAGTACTGACAGTAATAAAAGCCTTTGAAAGCTACAAGATCTTACCTTCCGTTAGCATAAACGCTAGTCAGTAGGCTAACTTTAAAAAAGAATGATTTATCAAGCAGCCTTTAATGATCTCAAGAGGAATATGTGTCCACCTTGAGGTACTTATAGAATCTATCGAATTTGTCTATTACTACCACAAGCAAAACATAAGTCTGCATAGCTCTTCTTCATGCCTCTTCTGTGCGCCTAAGTAACCAGCCTTTTGTTTGGAGTCCCTACCTTGTTAGCACTTTGTGCCCCTAATTTGCTACAATTGTTCTTCGAACATACTGCAATAAATAGAGGCTGTTGAGGATTGCATCTAGCCTCCCCGTAAGGATGAACACTCGACCTGACTAATGCTTAGGTAGATCGTTTGGATTAGACGGCAAACATCGCTGCCCCAAGTTTAATATATTAGGAGGCTACACTTTATGGAAGGATATTATTGAAGAGTTTTGCTTTCCACGCTAGTTGTAATTTTCAATTTTGCCCATAGTTGAGACTCATTGAAATGAATTATGATTCTCGCTATTTTACTGGTTAGACACTAAAAGACTCAGAAAATTTGTAGAATTTTGAGTGGCTCTAAAACTATTCGTGACCAATCCTTTAAAGGTAATGCCTTGATTATTTGTTTAATTCATATTTTTGACGTCGTGGGTGCTCATTTCTACGCTTTTGTGCTTCTTCCGTTCACAATAGCTAATAGACTATGCTAGTGGCTCTTAAACCCCTCTACCTCTACAAAACAATTTTCCTTAGCATTTTAATTTCTATAGTTTTAGAGAAAGCACGGGCTACCTCGCTGCTAGAATTATATCTCAAGATGCCATAAAGTTACTTTTTAATCAACATATTCAAGCAACTAGAAATAATGATAAGTTTAATTCAATGATTAGGAGGAACCGTTTTCAGCATGTCTTCCCTTAATTTTACGTGCAAATATAACGTTTTTTTCCAGTTAATGGAAAAGAGCATTTTCGGCCTTCTGTTCTTTTGCGCAAAGTCCTCCGTCAAGTTATTAAAGCAAATCACGTTCATGCTCGACATCCAAGTCGATTTATTATGTTAACCTTAGCCTCGATTTTAGATACTAGTACTGACAACTTCTTTGCAATTTCTCCTGGAATTTCGAAAAATGTTAACGAAATTGGTTCAGTATCGTTTTGCGATTAAGCAGACAACCATTCAAGATGCTCATGATGCAAGGAAACGGACAACTTTAGTTTCTTAATGTTTAACAAGTATTTAGTCAAGTTATGCGCGCTGTGTTCTTTAGAATTTAGGCTAAATTTATTGACGGTACTATTTTAAAACATGAAAAGGTTACATATATTTCGACGGCAAACTCAATCGTATAGTGAGAATTCAGAGCTCTTTGTGGTCTGAATGATGCACAGCTTGCGATCACAAGCAGAGGAGATTAAAATCCGTATCCTAACTTATTTTGCATAATCTTTCACAATTCTTGGCATAAATAATGCGCGCTTCTCATTTTTAAAGGAGTCTTTAATGATATAAATCGGGATGAGGGCACAAACATGCATCAGTGACAAGGTTGATCCCATACTTGCAATGCATGGCTAGCATACGGATGACGATTTTTATTTGCTTCATAAATCCCACTTCAACCGCAGCCTACGCTGCCACACTTGTGCTATTAATGGGTTAAATTTGAACAATATCATGATCAGTCAGCCTCTTGAAGTAAGACTAGTCTAAGATAAAGTGAGGACATTCAGGCAAATGATCAGTCTTAGTGGTTAAGGTTCTCCTGCAGTACGTCGATGGGGTGGATGCACTGAGAAAACACAGTATGATTGTCTGGTAGGAGGGAGTAATAAAGGCGTCGAAAGTTTTTCCATGATTTGCTTTGTGGAACCACTTTTGCATCAAAACACTACTAACGATTGTGCGTTTGATGTCCAGAAAGTTATCACTGACATTGGGTGCCTAACTTGATGCAGCCTCCCATTCACATGATGCAATATACTCGTTCTTGCCAATCGCACCTAACATATATTGCGCATGCGAAAGTATTGTGTGCAATAATTAATCGAAAAGAAAATAGTTGAAATAAATTTAAGTTTAAGACGTTAAAATGAATAACTTAACAGTTCTTTGTCGATCTCGGCAACCTAGTAGACGTAAAACTGCCCATCCCTCGAGAAAGCGAGCAAACACGAACCGCTTCATTATAAAGAGCATTTATCGCTAGTTTTTAAGCATCCAATTCTCCTGTTTCTCAAATTTCGCAACACGCATTTGAATGCAAATTCATTTGAGTTTCAAAAATAGCAGTTATTTTTTGGGTGTTCAAAACCAAATTGAAAGCTAATACTTAAAGTGAAAATAGCCTGCAAAACTGAGTCCTTGTCGTTTTGTCCATCCGTAAATCGAGTCTACTTATGCGTATGCAGACTTTTAATCGAACCGTTGGACCGGAAAGTTATTCGTCGCATCGACGCTGAGCATTCGTGGCAGTGTCAGGACCATACCAATGCCATGGCGTGGCGAAGATTGTGTGTGGTCTGTAGTCGCGCGTGAGAGTTAAGCCATTTCGAATGAGTAACTGAGCCTCATTGGTGTCGCTAAGACGAATTTAAAAAGAACTTATTGACTAGAATTACTGAGGCTTGGGCTTGCTTTGTTTTCAAAGGTTACTGCTCAGTATTGCCCGTAAAGAGTAACCACACAAAGATCCAACAAGTGATTTCCTTGGGGTTACGAGGAAGCATTCCTCCTTGCTACCACCTCAAGTTTCATGCAGTTGATGAACAGCCGCAGACTTCCATCCATGGTGACTTGGATGCTCAAACAAGTCCGCCTAAAATCATTTCTCTCCCTCAAAAGATTGGCTTCCTCCAGAAGTGGAGGTGGCGCTGGTCTGGAAGTCTACCCGCAGCCATATTGGTTTATTTAATTCGGCATTACAAATACTGGCTGCATGAAAACCCCAATTTCTACCCTATGCGGTTACCGTTTCCATTTGGCATATTTTTACCGAATGTCTTTTTCTTGAGCATCACATGTGCCTGGAAGATCGGACGACTTATTCACAGTGCAATAAATTCAGCTACAGCCTTTCAAGCATTCATTTTCAAGTCTCTATGGCGCTATCCTAAAAGGCTCGGGGTCAAACATAAACACTAACTCATAGGTGAACTAAACCTACGTTTACATGGTTACTGAGGTCTTCCTTTATGCATCACATTAAGGTAATGTCAACATAAATCCGAAATCTGAAGCTAAGCCTACTAGTGTAGAAATAAATAAGTAACTAATCAGAATGTCTTAGTTAGCGAAATCCATCTGAATTAAAACAACAAATCATCCAACACACTGCCAGGTTAACCTTGGGTAGCCGCTTGAAGCGTTATGCGAAATAAAAAATGCACCCAATGAGGCATTACAATCAGAAAACAAAGTGCCTTAGCAGTAATTTTACTTTGATCTTCTGCGTTTCCTTTGATAAATAAGCGAGTAAAGCAATTGAATGAGTAAGTGTATCTGAGTAAAAAGCACTTGTTTAGAATGGTTAAAGAAGGGACCTGATTACTTAGTAACCTTTCAGCTAGCTATTTTGAACAAATTTGGCCTCACTGGCGAAAAATCTTTTCTTATCAAGTTTAATTAACTGCCCAAAGCATTGCACAGTAAGACAAATGGGCACAAAAATCCTTGTGTTTAGAAAGAACAGTGCTTGATTTTTAGCACTGCATTTGGGTTAGCTAGTGAGTAGGCGGATATAGCGGATAAATACGTAGGCAAAAATTAAGAGCGGGTGCATAGTAATGAAGTACGACAAATGAGTGTTGGTGGTGGGAGAAGATTTTACAATGATAGTCCTGCTAAGCTATGTAATGACAAATTTTCATTATCCTTGACTAAACACCGTGTATTTGCATTACTACGAAGTAGGTTTAGTGCTACAAATTGGATCGAAGAAAATCCTTGAATAGCAAATCTGATGAGCTTTGTTTTGTTTTGATTAGCAGCCTAATTGCGGTAGCCCTTATGCTCACCTCCTCTTTCCTGCCACCGTCTCTGGTGTGAGAGTGCTGATTGCTTTATGACACATTTACTGTCTCAGTTTTAAGGGGAGTCAATGCAGTCCCAATGAGACTAGAAAAGTTGCTTTTAGCAGCTGCAAGGAAACCTTCACGCGGTCTCAACCGCAGTCTCACCTCTCTCATAAAGTGCCTTTAAAGACACATAATTCGCACATAGACCCCGTCTCCTAGAGCACCTTCGCTGGACTGCTGCTTTCTGATAACCACAGTCTAAGGTTCTTGCAATGAGTGAAGAGGGCCAGAGCTTTTAATTAAAGAAATATCTTCTGAGCATTGTATCTACCCGGGACCTCTTCATCACCTTTTCACTTACTTGTCACCTCGGAGAAAATTACTGAGTAAAAAGAGACCGAGTGGTATTGAATGTAACAAAGGCATGTTCGATCTAGAAGAAGTAGCAGCCGTATTGACAACTACTCGATACGACGATTTCTAATTGAAGAACTTGAGAGGAAGACCTTAGTTCTACTCGAGGTGAATGGGAGGCCCTATGTAGTCCATCTTTCTGTAGATGTCTCCTAGTTCATGATGACCAGTATTAGGACCTATTGAGCTATAGGCACCTGGTCATTTCAGTTTACACTTTTAACGGTGTTGCCACGTGATTTGCCCGATTATCATTTAGGTCATTGTTTAAGTAAGTGGCCAACGAATTCTCTTACCAATGCTGTTCCTTACAAAGGAGCAATTGGAATGAAATTAATTCTCATTCATATTAAAAAGTGGTGGGTAATCATTATTCTTTTTCGCTCGTCTGTTTGAAAGTCTGATCGCTGCTCCGCCACCCATCCAGCGTTATCTTTTCACACAAATGAAGTTTGCATGTTGATGTGCTGATTGGCCACACATGCGTCTGAGCGAAGTCAACAGCACTCATGCCAATCAAAGCGTCACTGAATACCCTATTTGCCCTTTTAACTTAATATGCATGCATAGTGCAGCAATGCTTTCGTTAATCTTTGACTGTAAGGCACTATATGCAAATATTAGGCTCCTGGTAATTTTCCTGTTCGTCTCATTTATTAGTGTGTGGTAATCTCAAGCTCTCGCCACTTCAGCTAGCGACATGCTTTGGCATTTCTTTAAGTCAATTCCGTGGGACATGGCCACTTTCCATCTGCCCCAAATACTAAGAACAAGCAAACACAGACCCATAAGTTGGAAGAACTAACCAATTTTTTCATAGATACTTTGTTATATTTTGCTCGTCAACCTTGAGAACCGCAAACTGATTGCTCATGTACATCGGCATTCCTTATGATTTCCTGCACCTAATCACGCCAAGCAGTTCAACTAATTTGCACTATTTCAGCATTGCATCAGAATGTCTGATAAATATCTGTGAAGAGTCTCAAGTTTCACAAGCATCTAAATTTTGTCAGCCTAAAAGATCGTCACCTTCTTTTAGATAATTTATTAATAAGCCCTTTGCTTTTCCAAAAGCGATATTTATAGAAAAATAACCTTTCTAATGGCCTTGCAAAAAAATAAGTGAGTGGGCTCCACCACTTCGCCATGCTAACTTGGCAATTGCATGCCGTTTCTCAACTACTTTTCTCTAAATTTCCTAACCCAACAATTTTGAGGTAGAAACAAGCACACCATCTCCGGTAGAATCGGAAAGGTCGAATCGTGCCCATCGGTTATTGGTCGACATGAGAGAGTTATTTACTATTAAGTTTTTAGGAGTTATGCCACGAAAAGCCCATTCTGACAAATTAGACCAGTCGATGAAGTTATTCCCATTGTACCTAATACACCTCAGTCATCAATTCGTTGTTACAGCAGTCAGTAAAGAACTTTAAGGAAAGTGAGGAATTTGACGACGCAATTCATGCTACTTGACTCATCATAAGTAGTGTAATATTCACAATATGACGCAGTGCGAGAGATTTTGAGCTGACAATTCGATGATTCTTCATGGTACATAGAAAACCCACCGGATAGATTATGCGTTAGGTGTAGTCAAATCCACCTCATCCAGTTGCACGTGCTTTACGCAAGGGGCCATAATCATCTTCAATTATATATTTTTGTGACATAGTAGTTCATACTGTGCCGAAAACATGTCCTAAAACTTAAGGTGTGGGCTGTAGGGTGGAAGGACCTCAATGCACATTGGTGTTTAGGCTTGATCCCAGAAATGTGTGCATAAAAAGCGATAAAATGAGTCCACTCGACATTTTCGACACCATATGGATTCATATGCACTCTGTAAAGAAGTCAGTAATGTAGTAGAAGGAGTAGCTGATAAGGATGCCTATTTGACTGGCTACATTGTTTTATGTAGCGATGCAGGATACGAATAATGCAGTGCTAAAAGAAACCATCTCCAATCTAGGATAGTCATACAAGGACTTGCCATGTCCGGAGCGTCAGCATATTTACTTAATTTTAATTTCGACGCTTGTAGTATATTAGTGATTTTACGCTGTGGGCTATTTCGATTCTGAATCGTAAAGAAAACTTGCGACCTTTGGTGACATAGAAATCAAGGAAAGAATATGTGGTGCAATCAAATTCCGTAAATGACATAACGGGAAAATACTAAAATAAATGAAACTGTAACCCTCCATTGTTGAGAGTTGTTTGCATTGACTGATTGTGTGGGAGCGTTGGCAAAGTGTGAATAGTTTGTGCTTTGGGGACTGGGATGACCTCCGTAATGTTTACTCGGAATGTCGCCCTCTCATGACGCCTGCTAAGTTCTCCTTTGTTCGGAACCTGGGTATGGAGTAAATAATCCTAAAAATATTTGCCTCAGATAAAAGGCATAAATCAGCCAACCAATCCTTAGATAGGCATTGGGTTGAGGATACCCCACTTCCAAAAAGTCATGGACAAATTCACTGTGTGAAGCGCCCTTGAGTGGCTAATACATGATTCAGTAAGATGGTGATTAAATATGAGTAGAAAAAGCCATGGATTTGGGGATTCGATTTCGATTTGAGGCTGCTACCTATGGTGGCAGTAAAGCTAATTTATGATACTTGCAGGCCAACGAACAATAAAACCGTCTGCCAAGCATTGCGGCTCCGGTTGGTGGCATAAAAGGCACCAAGAAGAGGGTAAGTGAGATAATTGCGAATGACATGCCTTAAGTATTTACAAGTATTTTGGAGTAAGTTATCATCTTGACATTTTCTAAAGAAGCGTCTGTCAATTTGTTAGTCTCAGTGTGTTCATTACTACTGTTAATAGGCTCTGCCATTTTCCTCAATGCTTCTAAGCATTGAGTCAAGACATGGTTGAACTTGCCACTACTTCATGCATCAAATACACTCACCCTATGCCCAAGAGCCAAACATTCTGTGCTATCAAGGCATGAAATACGTTTCTTGAAATGCCTGACCCTACGCGCAGATTTTAAATATCAGGCATTCTATGTGTGATAAATTTTTTCAGATATACGTTTGCGCCTCTTTGCCATGTTTCAACAACCAAACCGATATTGAACACCTCACAGATGTTGGTTCTCAGTAGACCAACATTTTGGGGGTCGCGAAATGTGTGACTAGATTAAAGCTAGTCTGCATTAGTCCAATTTCATCAACAATTTTGAGGAATGCTGGTGACGATGCTTTTGTGGCAGCTCAATTCTTAAATTATTCTAAATCCCTCTTAAGTGGTGCATGTGAAATACCGATTATAATTATACAAGCACAACCAAAGTAATGCTCTTCTGTCTTATTAACTTAGCTGCTTTTAGCAGTAAAACGGGTAACACTACTGATGCCAATGCTCACAGAGCATTGAGTGCCTATGTCATGGATCGTATTCTTATGTCATACGAAGGAGATTCAGACAAGTATCGTAAATGCGTGAATCTCAGGCAAACCGAAAGAGAATCAAAGAGGTAACACCAAGGTGGGGTTGATCAAAGGCTCCCCTCCAAGCCACGATGCATTTAAACTTCAGCACATTTTTGGCACGCCATCAGTGTATGCTAGCGTCTTGAGCCAATGGCAGGTTTCAAACCCAATCTTATTTCTCATTATTTATTTCTGCTTACGCCCCCTTAATCACTCGATTATTTTCTTTCATTGTATTTTGTCCACCTGATCTTCGCAGTCATAGTCAACGTTTGGCTGCAAGTTACTCAACCTGTGAGATAAGAGTACGGAAAGGTCCGGATTTCTTGGTTATTTATGGCAGTCAACAAATGCAGACAAATTGTTTGCTTGCATGACCAAGGCAACTTGAACCAACAACCACTTTGAGAGCTTTATTTTATGCACAGAATTGGACTCCATAGCTATTCTATTCAGGGTGTGCAGCCCTTAAACCGGACTTCATCAGAGGTATGCTTATTTCCTAATTGGGCTGATTTACCTCAGAAACAGAGAGAGAGTGCCTTTCTTACAATTTGTACTGAAACGTTTGGCTGCCTTGTGATTAGTAACAATCAAAAGGAATTGAAGCAAACACACTGCAATAGATCGAGGTTGGCAGAGATTGCCCCAAAGTTGGATACAATGATGCCGCAACTGGAAACACGTCATACCATGTACCGAATGAACGCACCACACACTGCCGCCGTGCATTAAAACAAATGCTTTGCTGAATGGTTTAAACTAATTTGCGGTCACCCAAGCCAATCACAATGCCCAACGGATACTTTTATTGAGCACAAAATTTTGTGCCATTGTGCTCCGCTCATAATTGCAGCATAGGCGGAGATAATGGTGGGAATCGCCTTTGCACACTTCGTTTCTTGTTTGCTTGCCACTTGGCAAGTCACCTCACAACTCCGCCACCGTTCCACGTTGGGTAACTTGATCCTCGGATCACACCAGCAGTCCACATCTCTTCTAAACGTCTGCAACACCTAGTCTATCCGAGAACTATGACCTGATTCGACTTTGGGAAAAGGCCGTCGTGCTGCACTCTCAACACCAGCCATCATTTGTCTATCCAATGCTCATTTTGCGAAACGCATTCCAATCGCATGTTCTAGTTGCCCATTCAACGACGCGGACACGCCAACCGTCACAATCGTCGTCGGGTCTGTCACCATGGCCTTCAGGCTGTATCTGCAACCAGAGAAAGGTCAAACAGCACGACCTCACGCTGGTAATCTGGCTTTGCATGGACATAGCCCCTGAAAATTAAAACCACTAAATTCCACGCTTGTCCTAATAGTAGTCTGATTTTAACCGCTTTCGATTTAAGCTTGCCAGTTGATGTTTTCGCCTGATATGAGGCACGATATCGATTTAATGACCACAGCGCATTTTCATTATTAGGTCGTATCAATCAGTCGAGACTGCTTGCTTGCTATATGCAATAACGCCTCATAGGGATTAGAATGAACAGTCTCTCTAGCACCACGGTCGGGCTGACTAATCATAATGCCTTCTATTCCAACAATATCAGTCCACATTTAATCGACAATTCCCTCAACACATCTAGCATTGCCACATTCACCCTTAAATTGTAGCAAGGGCGGATAAAAGGTAGATGATAACTCCCATCAGACAAGGAGGCGTCATTGAATGTACAGGATCTATTCTATCACAGCCATCACAACAGGTGGATAATCGACAGTTGTGTGGAATCCACCACAAAATTACCGTCAAGACGTCGAAGGCGACGAATACAGCTGAGCACAAGTGCTAATCCCTTTTACCTCCCCCCATTTTTCAGGGCCTTCAAATTAGAACATTGCTGCATAAAAAGCGCTGTTGGAGACGTCCATCTTTACGTAGCCAATTTAGTAGCCACGAGTGGAATTGTTCTTTAGAATTAAATGTCAGTGCCTGCTGCCAATGTAGCTGCTCGAATCCTATCTGAATGCCACTTTTTCGAGCATGGCTTGCGGCTGCACAATGGCGGGGGTCATAGTGACTCATAAATAGAACCTCACGTTAAAATAGCAAGTAAAGTAGCACATTTAGAGCCAGCTATAGTGAATAAGCACCCTTGGGCGATTTAAAATACTTGATTAAAGATCCAGATCATTCAATTGTCAGGATCGACGCGAACTTGCAATTTGCTGTAAATGGAATGATAAGTCCAAATGAGCTGTCCTACAAGAATCCAAGAAAGCGTACGCCTCTATTGTTTGATAATTCGAAAACGCCGGTACAAACTGCAAAGTATTGAGTGAGTAGAGTTCCTCGTAAGATCTAATCGGTTTAAGGAGGCAATTTAGTCAATCTGAACTGTTCGAAAGAGTTGACAAAGCTCTCTTTGGTGCAACACACGCACAGTAATCTTGACAGCCAACGCATGCACACACACCCATAGGAGGTGGTACATGCAGTGGAAGTAGGCAGGGATTCGTGCTCTCACTCAGCCCTACTTCACCGATCCACGTGTGGCGAAGGTGTGCTGTCTCCTCTGGTAAATGCAGCAAATTGAAACCACGGGAACCTCGGGCGAACCCAGAAGCTCACAACATGCGACAGTCCAGCTTCTATTTATCTCAGTTTTTCGATCAGAGTTTCGCTTGCTAATTTCATTAATGAAGTAGAACTGAATAAAATTGCAAAGGAAGGGTAGCTTGCGCGATCTCTCTGCACCAACCATCGCACAGTATTCGTTCAACATTCCTGACATGGGCATTGGTTCAACAATGCGGAAAACTTTCAAGCAAAAGAGGAAAACTTGAGCATGCAAAATACGACGGAAGATTTTTGGCAGACGAAAATGCATTCGCTTTTCAGCATGTAAGTAGCTCCTGGACAGGCAGAGTGTAGAGAGCCTTGTCAGGGCCAGTGAGCATTCTTGGGTAGTCTGCCTCCCTGGTACCAAGCGGGCATTACATTTCTCTACTGAGACTTTCGGGAGACCCAATAAAAAAATTGTCTTTGTAATGGCATGCCCTAGGCTTGGGTGCTCCACGTCCAGAATGTTCACTGGGATAACTACAACAGCATCGGCATTTGCAATAAGAGGGGTTAAAAGACGCCACTTGTTCGCTACCACCATTCCGAAGTCATAGAAAGGAAGGGCTGTACTGAACCTACGATAAATTGAGGAAAGCATAGCATTAAGCACCTTAACAAGGCAAAAAGCTAAGATCAGCGGTTAATTCACCCGTCCAACATTGAAACTCTGTTACCCACACTTCCCTTTACCGACCCACGTGGATAAACGTTTCGCCCACAATAGTGAAGATAACGTTTCCGCTAAGCCGTAAGCAGAATGACCCAATTGGAAGCTATCTACGGCAAAGGCGACTTCCAAAGTGCTCTACCGAATCAGGGTCGATTACCTGACTCAATGACTACACCACTTGCGCACATTGCAACGCCTTTGAGCACAGGCGCATACGCCCTGCTGCCTTCGTTCGCACTTGGCAAGGAAGCACGATTTGATAAGTTACTAGGTTTTGGGTTTCTGCACGTTTCCAACATTAGATCAACCTCACCGATAACCACCAACCGAACTCGAGGTCAGCAATCAATTTGGTGCCGAGACCTCGCTAATAAATTTTAACGCAACCATCACTGCTCCCTCCCATTCCAGCAATGTTAGACCCATCTTTGATTATCGATTCACTCAACATATTCATTGTATCACATCCACCGATACATTCAATAAACATCTGGTAAAGTGCAAGTGCTAACACCAATCAGATAGGGAGGTACCATTAAATGCACACTATCCATTCCATCATAGCTATTACGACAAGTAGAAAAGTGGGTAGCCATGTGAGATCTGTCATACAACGATGCGGTCAAGATGCAGAAGGTGAGAAATATCGCCAAGCACAAGCCCTAGGCGCCTTCACTCCTCCCAATTTTACGCGCCTAAAAACAAAACAGTGTGTTATCGATATTATTTAGTAAAATAATACTCTGCAAAACGAAGCAATATTCCTATACGAAAAAAATCAGAGACACGCACCATCGCGTAGCCAGTTTGGTAGCCACACATATACCACGAGTTGAGGAGATTGCGAATGACCTTCTCGTCATTACCATACGTTTCAAGGAGCAAGGTGCGCCAAAACCGCGACAAGACAAGACCACCGCTCCATTCATCTCCCCGCGAACCCATCTTGCTTTGGCCTTTCCTGTTCTTCATATCCGGTTTTCCCGACTGCACGCCTAGCTCAGGCACCGCTTCTGGGAGGCTCCTAAAATGCAAACGCATTTCAAGTCTAAAATCAAACTAACACAAAGCGCGCCAAGCAGTGCCACTTCGCCTCGGCGAATCAAGTCACATGATCGCCTTGAGAACACCAGCGAACCAACCAATCTACCAACACCGAGGATGCAAGCTTACGCCCACCACCAAACCTTGCTCATTGTATTGTCTCAAGCGTTACACAAACGTACATTTACTTCCTTATTTCTCTTCGCATGCGTTTCACATTTCGACCGTAAGTAACCATGTTGGCCTCCGTTGAGTAATATGGATAAATATTCTCAAAAGGCACATAGCATTCATGGCGTCTGCGATGTAAGAGCTTGACTTTATATATTTGCTCAGTAATGTCCATAGCGACGATCTTGACGAAGTAAAAGTACGCGTCGCCACCCCACTGACAAACGCAAATATCACCAACATTAGGGTTCCTTAATCGCGCAGCCCTCTGTAACGCAAAAACAGTCTACATTCAATCAAGCCAAGCGCTGCACAAATTCTTTCTACTTTCCCTACCTTCTCCTCTGGATTTGCGACAGACGAACTCGCCTGTGGCTCTCTAAAACTTAATAATCATATCATTATTCCACGGTGAATGCAAAAAGGACAGTACCAAAAAAGAACATACCTTAGGGGCGACTTCATTCCTCCATCGTTGAACAGCTCCTGAGCAACAAAAGCGTTGTCTTCATCCTCCACCCACTTCCAGGACGAAGCATCAACTCGATGTATGCGGTCAAGGCGGATGAAATATTGCTCGTCATCATAATAGAGAAATTGTACATCACAATACCCAGTCTCCTCAGTAATATCAATTATTTTGGCAAAGTACCACTTGTTGTCCTCGCAACATCGACAGACACATATGTCGCCAACCTGCCACTCACGAGGATGGGTATCCGTTCGCTGCCTCCAAAGCTTGATTTCAAAACAGAAAGACGCAAGCAGACTTTTGAAATGCATCAAATAAAGTAGGCAGTGTGGCTTAACAAAACAAGTCAGATTTAATCATCCCGACCAAGAAAAGTAATACAAATACGGCTGCATTGAGCTAACGATTTGAGTCAAAACAGAAGTAAAGGATTCCTGTCGGAAGGGAAGTACATACCTCGACCTGGTCCTGATCCCCGGTGGAGGTGCTCAGCTTCTTCATTCTTTCACACCTGTAAACAATAAGTCGGGAGCTTATCTAACGCACGCCAGAAAAAAGAAACACCTGCACCTCGCAACAAAGCGAAAACGTACAGATCCTCGTCCTCGTCAGACAGACGCTCAGTACCAGGAATAGTTTGATGGGGAATGAGCTAAAAAAGAGCAAATTTGTAAATTTAGGTGGGTCAAATCAAGGTATTAATAACAGCGAAATCATCAAAACTCACATCGTCCACTTTGTCCTTCAACATTTTGGCAGTTTCTAGTTGCATTTTTACATAGCTTTCATTCAATTTCTGAAGAATTAATACAACAGTTACTCAGAACAAGTGTTTTTGTTGGTCAGATTGCGCTTACTTCTGAAAAAGTTTTCAAAACTTACATCTAGGCATCGAAGAATTGTATCCCCTTTGACACTTCCGAGTTTCATGACACGATCATTTTGCACCCAGCGGCTATCAGTATTCCTGTCTGGAAGGGCGATAAGTACTCGATTTCTGTCATTATCAACATTATCTACGACGCCAAATTCATGAGGCGCATCGAGCCTTTGAAAGATACACACATCTCCTTTGGCCAACATGTCTAGAGAGTAAACAATTAGAATCCGACGCTTTGGCGCAAAAGCGTTAAAAGCTATTAGAAAAAAGCGGCCCTTCAGTAATGCTGTAAATTCCGCGATAGCGACCCACTAAACCTCAACCGTGGTACGTTCTGACACCAATGAAAAAATAGGTGACTTCACAAAACATTTGAAAAGAAAACACGCCCATAGCAAGCTTGATATAAAAGGCTCGCATTTAAAACAACCCCACTATCAGCCAAGAATTTGAAAACATTGCAAGCCCACAAATCCCGCACCGACAAGCAATACCTGCGAGCGGACTGAAGAGGTTACACTGCAGTACTATGCAGTAAAACAAATGCCTTGCTGATTTGAGGTAAATCGCTTTTAAATTACTTAAGACATTCCTAATACTTAGTATTTGTATGCAAAGCATATGTTATTTTTTTGGTAGTTCCACTTGTGATTACCTCTTGGGAAAGGGCGATGTCTAGATAAACACTATGATTTATCAGCTGAAAAGTCATGGGTCTTATTGCACGTAAATATAAAGTCTTCTAGACTTAAAGCTATGCTGATTGTGGGTCTGTAATGCTTTGTTTGCTTGGACTGCTGGTTTCGGTCAGGGTCATATGGATGGCCATATTGTGCTATCCGCGTAGGCTAGCTTTAGGTTCACGTCAACGGCTCATTATCTCTGTCTGTTGAATATGCGCATTCTGGAGTGGTATTTTGCCTTCTTACGCCTTCAAGGGAGCCTCGAGACCATACAGTCAATGGCAATTAAGCAGCCAGCGTATAACAATATGGGAGAACTGGTATACGGAAGAGCTAAGGCCATTTTTTGACCGTAAGGGCCATGTCAATGGGTGGATATTCATTATGATGAGACTCTGGCGTCGGCCTAATTAAGAGCATAGTTAAGACGCCTAAGCATTGTATCAAGTAAGAAATGTGACCTCTATAAGAGTCGCACATTCTGCGAAAATTTGTAAAGGTTTGTTTTAGTTCATTTTCTCCTCTTTAAGCTTCGGACTCAGCAGTCCGTCTTGTTAATCTATTAATGTTGTTTTATTAATTAGTCCATAGGCCGAAAATTGTAGCATTTTCCTCTTTCACCTTCTCTTCCTTACAGCTATCCTTAGAATAACCAGACTAGTTGGTCCCTGACAATTTCATTATTTAGATTAGTAAGAAAAGGTTCAGTCTCAAAACGAACGAAATGGTGGGCTTGTGCGCCCTCTGGGGAAATCGGAGTTCTCCTGAAGTATGAGTAACGAGTTGCTTTCCCGTCTCTCAATTAAAATGTGCATTTAAAGCAACCTAAGCGTAAGAATATTTTATAAAAACTAATCCTTTAGTTGTTACTACTAGGTGTAGCCTCCACAATATTTTGACATGCAAGTCATTCTCATTTCAATGCTGTTAGTGTTTTTGACTCCTGAAATTTTCTTCCAGCTATCGACCCATTTGCTCATAGTTGTCATACTTGCTAATGTGGTGACATTTCAGAGTGAGGTAGGGCGATGTAGTGCGATGTCTGCGTACGTTCTTATTCCCTTTTATTGTACTAGAGGGTGAAATAATCTGTTGTTTTTTTATGATCCCAATCATATTCTCAGCATTAACCACCGACAGCTATTATTCACCAATCACAGTCATCTCTTCCATTCCCGATATATAAGTCATGTGTTGACGATCCCAACAGCGCGCTAATGTCACCCACCATTGAGGACACTGGGGTAACAACCATGGCAAGGTTATTCAAATCAAGCCCATGCATTACTTTGAAGTAGCCTTCCTTCATGTTTGATGCCAAAATAAGACAAATTTAACGTACAATTTGCAAGTCCGCTAAACCTGGGTCCCAAATCACAAACCCACGAAAGCTGCAGCTCTTCAAGACCACATTGTATTTAATCATCGGGCGTCACTGTTCAGAACAGTCTCCACCACGTTTACCTCGGCCTCATCGCCACACTCCATTCCACTCTTTTTCTTCACTCTTCACACTGTAATTTGCTTCTTCTTTGCTTTTAAGCACTCCGCACTTTGTTTCCTCTGCTTTGCTTTCAAGCACAGAGTAGCCATGAGCCACAGAAGAGATAACCAACCTAACACCGAAGGAATCCCTGAACACCTGCATCTAAGATTGAGGAAGGTAAGCACTACAAAAATCAAATCACTCGCCTTTTCATTTAACTTGTCTCTAGGGAGGCCGCAGATCATTACATCATCAGGGCTAATAGCAATCAGCCACTCAACGGCTGGAGGAAACTAAACAAGAGAAGAGAGTAGAAGTGATGCGCTTCAATTTCATCCACCCGCCTTCCGAAGCATCTCCACACAACTAATATCATTAAAAAACCTCGGGTCCTGAGAATTGCAGAGACTCCGTATTTAGCGGTGATACTGGCGAGTGATTGCCTCGGGTGCCAGCTCTATAACAAATTTGACAGTCCTCAACACGCGATTTGGTAAGCTAAACTCAGTGTTGAAAGGGGTAGATCACGAGCTGATTCCCGAGCTAGTGAAATCGTAAGGGATGTCTTCCTTTCATTTGCCGTCTATTACAGGCGACAGGGCCGCAAATGCGCTTCCTAGAGCAGGCGTCTACCAGTTCTGATCTTCGGTTGTAGTGACTACCATAGCTTGAAACCTACGCCTTTTGCGTGTGAAGATGTGGGATGGAAGCTTGATTGAATTTTTCTTATTCAAGTGATGGAAAAATTGATTGCTGAAAAAGAACTGCACTTTCGATACAATGTGGATATTATTCCGGGTCCTGGTGCAAAGAGCAAAATATACAAGCCGTTTTGCTCCCATCGACCTGTTGTCTGGAATAAGGACCACGTCATACTTTAAACTACATTTCTTCTTCAGCACTCAACTCATCCATCATTTAAACAGGATATGTACGTTTAGAGCTCCATCATACATCTTATACGAAGAACGCATTGGTTTTAGGCCAAAATCTGCTGCATGACTGCTCCAGGAAGTTCATAAACGACACCCCACCGAGAATAATCCGCACTACAATCTTTCTCATAGTAGGCGCATTGACGGCCTTGTTATCCACAATAGGCGGCTCATAGAGGAAAGAATTTCCTTTTGATTCTCCGGAATCAATTTGCGACCGCTCCATCGCCAGTATTGTTTATGGCTCGGAAAGAAGTCATAGAGGATTTAACAATTTCCTAACAAGTAAATTAGGGTATTTTAGGTCCTGATAAATTCACCTGCTGTGTTGCGACTTTGCTTCCTCTTCTTCCGTTTATTCAGAACAACAGGCAATTTTGGTTTGATGCCATTATCCCAGGATCCAAGGATCTTAACCACGTCTTAGCAAATCGCCTCTTGTTCCGCGTCCTAAGAAATGAACGATTAACGCAAACGACAAAGACATCGTAAAACTCGGTTGCCTTGCCTAGTCTTAAGCCAATTTTTAAAATAATAGGAGAAACGCACACTACTCTTCCCCCTCTTCAGCTTATAAAATCCAGATGCAGAGGGCAACCCAGTCCTCCAAACAGCCTCGCGCTTCAGCTTAAATAGCCTGCAGGCGAAGCGATTGATTTGAAGTCAAATGTTTATTAAAACAACATCGAATCTGCATAATTATGCGTGGCTTATTCGTCCTAAGGTCAACTCTCACTCAATAATTCAACAACCTGCCTAAAATATGCCTGAAATAGATACTTTTCACCCTGAGAATTTACCGAAAGAAGGATAATGTTGTTCAGAAAATTCACTTTATGCAGTTTTCATCTATAATCTCGTCTGCAATGTAGACGAAAACGCAGGGCTCACAATGTCAACTCCAATGCTAGATTTAATTTTCCAGTATTTTGCTCCAATCGAGTGCTATTTTAAGAGCATCTTTACAGACATTTTTGCATAAACCATAGCATCGCCATCTGCCTCCTCGCCTCCGCTGCTAGATCCGACGCGAGTGAAGCCAACGTTATACGATATGGTTAGTATCTCATGTCGAAGGGAATAATAGCAGTTCTAATTTATACTGGTTCTCCTAGCGTTGGAGATACCAACCTTTCCTACCACGAGGCTCAAGTTATTTTCTCACCTTTCGCCAAATGGATTCGTTTCAAGAAACATAAGTATTGCATAGCCTCCTCCTCTCCCTCCTTCTTTTGAGCGCCAAGCCCTACTGTTTGCTATTAAGCATTTCGTCAGGCGACTTTCACAGTCCTCATCCTTTTATTCATCCAGCAAAGCATCTTTTTGGGGTCATACCTTGTCGAAGTGGATGATTATTAACGAAGCGTGGAGTTGTAGGTTGCAGATAAGGCAGTTCGTAGGGGCGACTACCCTCACTACGCGTAAAGGCTTTTGCTCCAAAGATGGTAGAATTTGCTGTAAGTTTTGGGTGGATAAATTGGACTACTTCATGACACCGCCCATTTGTAGCAACAGTTGCATTAAATAGGATTTATCGTTGGCCCATATTTATGCAGCTTTATTAGCAGATAGCAACCATGTGGAGATGGTGAGGGGAGGAGAGGAAGATTGAATGATTGAAAATGCGGAAACAAAAGCTAATACGTGCGGCTTGCATGAGTGTAATGATGGCAATAATGGTGCTGAGAATAGCATTGATGAAGATGGTTTTACTGCTCAATGGGGCTGCAAATTTACCTAGATGAGCGCTTTTATATTTTAATGTTTTGATTCTCTCTGAGTAATGCAGTTTCACGAAGAGCGGTTTCTACGCTCCTCATCAAAACTACTTAATTGTTCATTCACACGAACGTGAAACTCGTTCCTCACCAGGTTGTGACAATTGGAGTCGTAACAATAAAGCGGATGCAAAGTGGTTTGTGAATATCGAGCAAGAAATTAGACACACCCAGACAAATAAGCGCGGTTGGTGCTATTACTTAACCGATGCGATTTCAAAAATATCCCGATGAGTTCTACGCCTGTCACCTTGAGTTTGGTCCTTCAACCGGTTTGATATAGTTACGTATTCATTAGAAGCAATGTTCATTTTGCGAAGTCTTTTTCATTCGGTCTCGATCACGTATAATCAGATCGTCTTAGGCTCATCCTGTGGAAAGTGTTGAACCTAGCCCTATAATATCTAAGAATTCACCTTCACAGCTGATTTGATAAGCATATTTGCATTTCTGCCACTGTGCACATCACGTTTCTTTAACTCACTGCCTGATGCTTTATCAAAGGATAGGTTAGGAGGGGCGTCAACTGGCTGTAAGTGGTTATTTTACTTCATCATACCCGTCTTCGAAAATGTCCAGTTAAATGCTTAAATTTGAATGGAAATGAAAATGAGTTCTAGGAACACTAGTGGAAGTATTGCTGTGGTCTTTATCAAAAGGTTACCCATTATGCATTTCTGAACAACCCATTCAAAATGGACAAAGACGTTGACTTCTCCATTGTCCTCAAAACTTGAGAGTGCTGGCCTATTCAGGAGCTGCAGTACGATAACTGCGGAGGTGCCAGAGGCTGTTTTCTTGGATCCATTCTTGCACCACTTTCTCCCTTTCAGTCATGCAGATCCTCCTACACAGCTGCGTCACAAGACTGAATGTAGCGAGATTGCTTCCACTTTCGACTTTAGGTAGGAGCAAAGGGACTGGAGTTAAGAAGGGAGGGATACGGTTCAGTCTTTGTTAGAATCTGTTTGCAGGCAAGTTCTCCTTTTCCTCCTTTTCCTCTTCACAACCTCTGCTATGAGAAGGTTGAACGTTTGTTGACTTCTTTACTGTAAGTACACGGGTGATGTGTGGTAGCAAAGACGAAGCAGTTAAGACGAGGATATCTCGCACCCCAAGAGCAACCGTGTGTGTCCACAACCAAATTTTCAATTGTCCTCTCGCCTACAAAGTACATTTCAAGAACATAAGTGTTGAACTGATATTCGAAGCGATGTTAGTTGTCCTTGATTACGCAAAGCTCAAGGAAATTGGGACATTGTATTGCAAGGATAACTTCAAAATTCCTTTTCAAAGCATTTTCCAGCATAGCATTGCCGGCATGCGTTGTCTTCTTCATAAAAAAATAACTCTAGAATTTCCAGAAAACACATCTTTGATGATGAGATAGTGAATCACCTCATTATAAGCACATTGGCATTTGATGGACATTTTTCCTTAAAATCGCGTTGTAGTGTCTTGGTGTACTAACTGATGAGATTGATGGAATGCGATGGTCTAATTTGAGTGGCTTGTGCCTAACATAAATGAGACAGATAAGAGTGTGGAGGACTCGAGATGAGTCCCCTCATCCTTGGCCTTCATACCCGTCGAACTAATAAAATAACTAAACAGGACCATAATAATTTGTATGTAGTTAATTGAACCCAGAGCACAGGTCAGGGTTCGCTCTTCTCACATCGAAAATCTACGACAACAGTTCCGACCAGAGAGCTGCGTTCCGTGGTTGCTATGCGTCTGAGGAGAGCGTTCAAGCAGAGGCTACAGCTGCTTCAATTTTGGGTGGTCCACACATCTAGTGATTTCTCTTCACCACCACCACCACCACCGGATGAGTGAGTGGCCCGAACAAATGTGTGCAGTCGAGTCTCACGTGGTGCACATGTCATGACATCCACCAGTCCCACGGTTGACGATAACACTGGAGGCCCTATCTTCTAGTCATTTCTATGCCTTCACGTGGCAGAATTCATCGCCAAAATTATTAATGGAGGTACTAAACTAAAGGTTCAGAGAAATGGTGAATAAATTTGACCCACAGTGGGATTGTGATAGTGGCTGCGATGCTTTGCAAAGAAGTTAGTCTAGTCTTCCTGTTTATTCAAAAGCTGACCTACAACTTAAACTTCACTAAAATAAATTTGAAATGAGCTTCAAACTACGCTACTTGCTAGATCTCAGGTGAGATGGAGCAGATGCGAAGCAATGGAGAATGCCGTGAAAGCATAAAGGTGGTTAGGTAAAGGCGTGAGAAGCCAACGTGGACTCGTAGACATACGTGAGGTTGGCGCAGTTAACACGAAGGCAGAGAGAGCAACTTGTGTTGAGAGCTCTGCATCCCATCATTTTGCCAGTCATTTTCCTCCAGCCTTTGCTACTCACAGCAATCTTCTCCTACTATCAGTTATGGTCCTTTCAACCACGTACCTTTTAGCAAAACACGGCTAACTTTCGTCAGAAGTGTTGGAGAATGAAGTCTGCATCACTGAATTTGATCCACAAGGCATCCATTCATAATCCCATACCTAAGCATTACACTTTAAATTTGTATTCATGTTCACATTAACCTCGCATTCCTCAATCCTTTACGTTGCATCACTTAACCACAAAAAGTGTTTGTGAGTGAATAACTTGAGTAGAGCCACTAGCGTATGTCGCTTTCTTCAGTCTCTCAAACCTGCTACTGTGGTCATCAAGTGCGCACTGCATGACGAGTTTCGATCTCTTGCGTATGTTGCGTTAATGTGCTTTCTTCCACTACTGTTTGTGCTATTAGCCAACAGAAGATGCTAATGTCATTGGCAAAATAATGTTTGAGAAGTCTATTAACTAGGTAACTGAGTGAATGAAGAATGGGTGAAGGGAGAGTGGGTTGCTGAGAGCGGGTAACAAACCGATAGATGGATAAATACGGTGTGTGTAATGAAGGGACCTACAGATTTAAGTTGCCACGACCTGACATCAATAGCATTGACATGCTGCTGCGCAAATGCCTTCAACTGCTAGCTGTGCTTGCATAAAAGCCTTTCTCAAGCCCGTAAGTCCCCCTAGTGTTCCAGCGAATCCACACACGTTAAAAAGGAAGATATTTAGTCATAATTTTAGCAAAGAAGGCAGATGATGAAAGAAATCGCCACACCTAGATTACAGCATTGATGAGAGAGCTAAATTGACGCTCGAAGACATCCAGATGAGACAATATCCACACCGCCACTTCGTTCAGTCACACCCAGTAGAACCGTTAGTTGCGAAAATTTATCGCACCCTCAGTACCCTCCATGGATAAGGCATCGAGATGAAGGTCATCGTTCGCCACATCGCAGATTAATCAATCTAGTAGATCGGAATAGGCTTCGTGCCACCCATCAAATGCAACATGAAATGCAAACAAAGTTATTTAAGACATTGAAGCACGATGTTAGTCTGTCTACATAATAAAGGGGGTAATGAACCTCAAATGAAAGACGCCCTTGAAAGTAAAATCCTCATAATGCCATGCTGGTGGGATAATGGACACTTTTAGTGCGAATATAGTGGTAGAATGAGGTGTGGGAGGAGGATTAGACGTCGGCGGATGCTGTACCCTAGCAAGGGAAAAATGGCTGCTAGAAAAGGTAAGAGGGAGTGCGCACTGCGTTAGTGGTTTGCTGAACGCCAGATATCGGACGGAGTCGCTAACTTAACTAGCCGTCGTACCTTAGCCATCGAATGGGTCGTCACCGGTAGGT